>BOSO01010693.1:372-19532 GCA_018403395.1 Gorsachius goisagi | reverse complement strand
GATACCTTAGATAAAAAGGTCGAATAAAAGCTGTGGGATTGGAAAGCAATGAGAAGCCGCGGCAGCGCCATCGGAAATTGTTTATGTGTAATTAAAGGATGCGCGCATACGACTCCATCGTCTTCCAAATGATCAAGTTTTGATTTTCTTCCTAATTTTTTTGGGGGGGGATTAGGAAGAAATGGGGTCTGCTTTATAAGAGACCCATACATCGTTGGGTGGCGTTTGTGGCCGCAGAGGTAATAAACACCGCCCTGCAATTTTCCCCCGTTGAACGCAGTGGGTTGGAATACATTGGCGCGGTGGGCAGCGTGGTCCTGCTGCGGTAGCCGCCCGGGGGGATGAGGGGGGTGAGAATTGTTATTTACCCCAAGGATGAAATGTTTGCCGTGGGGCACAGCATTTTGTGGAGTGGGGGGGAAAAGGGGTCAGGCTGAGCCTGGTTTTAGGGGGGGGGGTTGGTGGTTTTTTAATTTTTTAAGGGAAAATAAGGGGTCTGCATCATCGGGAAGCACATGATCCCCACCACCCCCAACCACGCTGCGCTCAGCTCAGAGCAAACCTTGGCTTAGAAAGGGTTTTATTCGGTTAAAAAAAAGTTTCTACCTCCTGAAGGAACCACTAAAATCCACATGGAAATGGCTAGAAATTCTGGAGATGTGCCCTTGCCGGGGCTCACCGAGAGGCCACTTGCTGATTTTTCAGTTTCAGTGCAAACCTCTGATTCTAAAATCAAATATTAAGTGGAATTTATGCGGGACCTAAGACTTTTCTGTTGTGAAATGATGCTGCTGGGAAAGTGGCCTCCCTATCCCAGTACTGGGAAGCCCCTGGCATCGCAGGACCTGGAATATCTGATTAATCGATTATTTTTTTTTCCCGCCCACTAAAAATCTGTATTTGTTTAAGATTGGGGTAGGGAGGTAGCAAAGGTTGGGCACAAGGGCAGATGGGGGGCAAATAAACCCCAAAACCTATTGCAGGGTTTGCCAGGGTTCCTGCAGCACCAAGGGCTGGCTCCGTGGCAGCGATGGCGGTGCAGGGGGTGCTGGGGGAGCATGCCCAGGGGGTGGTGCTGGGGGAGCAAGCCCAGGGTGGGTGCCGGGGGTGCAAGAAGCAAGCCCAGGGGTGGTTGCGGGGAGCAAGCCTGGGGGGGTGCAGGGAGCAAGCCCAAGAGGGGCGTGGGGGTTGCAGGGATCAAGCCCATGGGGGGTGCAAGCCCAGGGGGGTAGTGGGGAACAAGGCCAGGGAGGGGGTGCTGGGCAAGCAAGCTCCAGGGGTGGTAATAGGGAACAAGCCCAAGAGGGGTGCAGGGGGTGCAAGGAACAAGCCCAGGGGTGTGGGGAGCTAGCCAAAGAGGGGTGCAGGGGGAGTGCGGGGAGCAAGCCCGGGAGGGTGCAGGGAGCAAGTCTAGGCATGAGGTGCTGGGCAAGCAAGCCCAAGGGGGGGTGCGGGGAGCAAGCCCGGGGGATGCAAGGAGCAAGCCCAAGGGGGGGTGCGGGGAGCAAGCCCAAGGGGGGGGTGCGGGGAGCAAGCCCGGGGGATGCAAGGAGCAAGCTCAGGGGTGCAGGGAGGCTGCGAAAGGGTCTGCAAGGGCACCTCATATCGCGGGGGTTTCTGGGGACAATGCTGTGGTTTTTGTTGTTTGCAAGAGGAGAGCGGAACCAGGAGGGACCAGGTTCTTGCTCCGGGGGAAGCAGCGGCCATAATAAACAGCAATTTATGAATTGATAAAGAGATTTTCCACCCTGGCACACCTTGATTTTTTGGGTTAAAACGCTGAGTTGCAGGTGAAGCATTGCCCAGCCTGGGATAAATATGAAATATTATAACGGCGTGTGTGCGGGAGCGTGCGCGCACACATCCGAGAGGCGACCGCAATGGTGGTGGCTTTATGTCAGGGAGGAATAACTTTTTATCAAATTTAACAATTATTTCTATGATAGGAAATGTGCTAATTTGTGCCTTGTAATTAAATAGCTCCTGGATGTGCCACTGGGTAAAAGGGACGACTCAAAAGTGGGTTTATTTTTTAAAAAATAGAATCGAGTCGTGGCACTCTTGAACAGAAATGTGTTGTAAATTAACAAAAAATGCAATGTCTAATCTCTCCTGGCTATAAATATAGGCGCTGTGCTTAGGTATAGGAAAAAAAATAAATCATTAAACCCAATGAAATTAATATTAGGGGATCAAGTGGGAAGCTTGAACTACATAAATCATGATTCCCAGGATTTCCAGTGCTCCGTGATGCTCCAGCTTGACAAACCGGCAGTGTATTCGCGAGAGAAACACTTTTTTTTTTTTTAAATCCAAGTTGTTTGGCTTTTTTTTTTTCTGGGAGCTGTGGTTGGGACAGAGCCTCCGGGGGCGAGGGATGGAGACGGTGCGGACAGGACCAGCTCAAATCGGTGCATTTGTATTCTTTTTATTTAAAAAAAGACTCGTTTCTTCACCTCGCAGCCATTCAAACCCTGCTTTTGTTCCGTGCTACGTGGGGTGGGTTTTTTTCCCTTCCCCCCCCTCCATCACTTCTCCCCCCACTGGAGGGTTGGGAAAGGGGGAGACCCATGAGGTGAGGGGACCCCGCCGGGACCCTCCGGGCAGGGATTTCTTTGCTCTCTGCAAAGAGGTGCTCATATAAATTAGACTTAAAATTTGTTTTTAGAAGAGGGGTTGCACTGGGACCACAAAAATCAGCGAGTGTTTTTTAGGGGAGCACCTGAAAGGGTGGCCCCATCCCTGGGAAAACACATTCCAACCGAATAAACCTCCCCCCCGCCCCGCCCCGTGAGCGCTTTGGATATTTGCAATTTATTTACCGTGAGCCCCAAATTTAACGAAGACGACAGCTTGAAGGGGGGAAAGCAATTCAATTAATTTGTAATCTTACATTTCATTAGAAAATGCAAGAATAATGATTGCATCCAGCAGGCGGGGGGGTGGCGGGGGGGGGGGAATCATAACCGCAGACTTCCCCCTCCCCGATCAGATTATAAAATAAGCTTTTTTTAATTAAATTAGTTGATGTGCAGTTGATCAGGGTAACCCCAGATTATGAGCAAAGTAAACAGAACTAAAAACCAAATAGAAATAACAAAGGAGGTGAAGTTAACTCCTCTTCCCCTCCCTTTTTGGGGGGGGGGCAGCCTTGGGGCAGGGGGTGATCCCAAAAGCAGGGCAAATAGGTGACAACAGGCGACCTGGGGCAAATCATTCGTTTGCAAACAGGGGTTCTGCTGGCAACGAAAAGATCCGTGGTGGGTTAAAACCCCAAAGCTGCATGGAAGGGGCATTTTGGAGGTGGGGTGGGGGAGCTGAAAGGCCCCCCCTAGCTTCAGCACCTCGGGCGAAAAGGGTGGATTCCTGAGTTTAAAATATTCATTGGAGTTTCCTTTCTCTCTCTTTTTTTTTTTTTTTTTAAATTATTTTCACGGAGAAATAATTTGTCCCGGGTGGGTTTTGCTCCCCTCCAGCCTCTGCCGACAGCCAGGCAGGAATGAAAGCTACTGCCTGCGGGTGGGGGTATGGGAAAATCCCAAATACCCCCCAATTCCCCCCATTCCTCCCCCACCAAACTTCAGCTTCGTTTGCTGCCGTTTCTCCTCGTCTTCTTCCATCCCAGAAAATCGGAGGGGGGGGAACACCCAAACCCATCCTCTTTCAATTAATTCCATTGATTTTATTTTTTTTTCTTTCTTGCCTCTAAAAATCGAATTACCTCCTTAAATCCCAGGAGGGGAAATTTGGGGTAAAACCGTGTGTTTCTGGGTCTGCTCTTGGCTCCGTGCGGGAGGAAGTGTGAAATCTCGCCTGCCACACGTTCAGACAAAGCCGTCTTGTTACCCGGGATTTGTCGGGTCAAGCAGGATCCCATTTTAAGCCAGTTACTAAATGTAATTCTCCCCCCCTTTGCCTCTTAATTTAGCAAACGAAAAAATACTTTTCCACCCGGGGGGGCAGAAATCGTGGTGGTTGTTTGCCAGAATTTAAAAAAACCCAATTAATATTTTAGCTACGTTGTTGTCAGTGTTATGAGGTTTGTTCATTTGGAGAATGAATAATAGTCAAGTTTGCGCAGGCTAAAATGCCAGCATTTTATTCTGAACGATTCGGATCCAATGTTGTATTTTAAATTTCAATTTTTAAATGGCCACGTTAAAAAAAAAAACCACACCAATTCCCCCCAAAAAAGAAAAATCTTAACAAGGCTTTTACAAGGTCCTGAGCTGGTGGGAACCAATTTAGCTCCATTGTGTAGCATCATCCCAGGGTATTTCCTATTATTCTTAGGAATTTGGATTGATTCTTTATTGGGAACTAAACGTTTTCATAGCGTTCCTTTTTTTCCCCCCCCCCTTGCCAAAATAAATAAATAAATAAGAATTTTAAAATATTAAAAACCTTAAGGGAAAATTTTGAGATGGATTCAGTGCATACAGAGATACAAAACCTCAGGTGTGCGGCTGAACAAGAGTTTTTTAAACTTAAATCCAAACTAGTTTTGATTGAAAAACCATCCTTGAGCCGATGAGGTGCGTCAAGCTGGATCAGGGGACGAAGCCGGTCGAAATTTTTCCGAATACGATGAAAGCAAAAGCAGAACAAGTGTGGTGAGTTTGCGCTTTTTAAAGATGAATAGCGTCTTTTCACCCGCCCCACTCGGAGGCATTCAGCGCCGGTGCGGCTCGCGCAGCAAAGCAAGCGCTGCTCCCGGACTTGCCTGTTGTAGCGGAGCCGTTTAAATCGCAAACGCTTTTATTTCTTGTTAAAACAAGGTGGGGGGGGGGGGGGGGGGAGGAGGAAGGAAAAAAAAATAATCATTGTTTTCGAGAAAGCTTCTTAGAAAAATGCAACTATTCCTGGGGATTCAGCTGGGTCCTCGCTCCAGCTGGAATTAGCTGCCTAGAACAAGAAAAATACATGGGTTTTATCATGCACCCCAGCACCACGGGGGGATTTTTGAAGGGACGGGTGCCTTCTGAAGGGACGGGTGCTGGTGCCCACTCTCAGACCACCTTGGACGCTGCAGCCCCTTCCAGGGTGGAGCTCAGCTGCCCTCCGCTCTGCAGG
Organism: Gorsachius goisagi; assembly: GCA_018403395.1. NCBI lineage: Eukaryota > Metazoa > Chordata > Aves > Pelecaniformes > Ardeidae > Gorsachius > Gorsachius goisagi. Next base: position 14,459 of record BOSO01010693.1, on the reverse strand, counting down.
AGTTTTAACCAAATTTCAGGCCACTCTGCTGGTGTTTCACAGCTTGTTGGGTTTTACCATTGCCAAGGGTTGTAAAAGCTTCAGCGGGCTTTGGGCAAAGGGGTGGTGGCTTCCAGTTGCCTCTGGATATGTGCTTCACCTGGTGCAAAGGGCTCCTGTGTTGGCTACGGCCGTGGGACGGCAGCGAAACAGCTATTGCCATCGCTGCGGATGAGGATCCTCGCTAAAAATCTCTCTGGCTAGGTGCAAATGCCCCCGCTTCGCACAAAAACGAGCCTGAAGGATCATTAATCTTTTTTTTTTTTCCCTAAATGTGGAAGGCGGAGGTGTCCTTAAAAGCCATCCCGCTCCCCCCTGCCTCCCCTCCATTCCCCCACCCTTGCGCGTGGTACCGGCGACCAGCATTGTGCACCGCTCTCCAGCCCCGCTTGGCCTTTTGTCAGCCCCCTTTTCTGTGTCAATCAGCTGGCTTTTGTCGGGTCCCAGACATGTTGTGTCCACACGCACACAAATATCCCCGCGCAGAGCGTGGGGAACGCGGCACACATTCCGATCATGCGCCGCACCCTCCCGGGCTCCAGCACACACACACACACGCGGGGCGCACGGGCATGCTAAGGCAGCTGCCATGTCCTTCCATTTTGGGGGATTTGGGGTTTTGGGGGTGGCTGGAGTGGGAAGCGGTGAGGGTGCCCGTTCTCCAGCTGTGCAGAGGGTGTCTGTGCATCCTTGGGGGCTGTCTGTCCCGCTGGATGGAGCCAGGGGGCTGCTGGCGCCTCTCTCCCTTCCTTTGAGTTTTTTCCCCCCTGTTGCTTGTCTCCATCCGTTGCTTTAAGCTGTTTTTCTTCAGTTTTTCCCCCGCATTTCTCAAGCACGGGGTGACATTTGAGTCCTAGAGTTGTTCCTAGAAAACATGTATTTTACAGTGCTGGTTTTGTGTAATTCTTGTGTAACTAGTGACAGCAGGTGACAGAAACCATGACTTGGATTCAGGGTGGGGGGGGACACCCTGGACACCCATTCCACGTCTCTTCCCCCCAAGATTCCTGGACTCCTCTCCATCCTCAGCTGCCCCAAGCCCCCAGCCTCTTGGTTGCCGCTGGGACCCCATCTTTCTGCAGCTGAGAGCACAATTTTGAGGTAAAACCCATCCCTTTGGAGACTCTGATAGCCTCTGCAGCACTGGGCAGGGCTGGGGACCCACGCAGAGGGGTGGCAGCTCCGTTCCTTGGCTGCTGAGATGGGGCCACTTTCCAGCTGGCCCCTCCTAGCATCGTCCCCACCAGCTCCCCAGCTGAGCGAAGGCTTTTGCCCCATCCCCATGGCGCTGCCATAACCCCAGACCGGACTGGGCCTGGGGTGGCCATAACCCCAGGCTAGGCCTGGCCAGGCCGCTCGGTCTCCTAGCAACCACTGAGGCCTTGATGGCGCCCGCAGGCCTTGGTAGCGTGGCCAGCAGGAGTAGGGCAGTGATGGTGCCCCTGTACTCGGTGCTGGTGAGGCCGCACCTTGAATACTGTGTTCAGTTTTGGGCCCCTCACTACAAGAATAATGTTGTGTTGCTGGAACGTGTCCAGAGGACATGTCCAGATGGCAGGGTTAGGTTAAAGGTTGGACTCAATGATCTTAAAGGGCTTTTCCAACCAAAGTGATTCTATGAAGGCCCCGACAGCCCCACAGGCCTGGCAGGGGGAGTGAGGGAGGGAGAAGGAGGCGGGAGGACAGCATGGCTCAAGCCTCGATGTGTGGAAGAGCCTGCAGCAGCAGCCGCCCTCCCCGGGCATCAACAAAATGGCGGCAGGGGGCTCCCAAATGGCGGCGCCCGTCCTGCGGGGGCCCTGGCGGGGAAGGCGCCGGCGCGGTGCCAGGGCCGCTGCGGAGGGCACAATGACTGGCACATAACGGCCCCTCGCGTGGCCGCCCCTACGCCGCGGCGGTGCCAGCTGTAGCCCCCCTCCCTCCGCCTTGGCACGGGCAGGCGGCCCCGCCATGGCCGCCTCTGAGGAGGAGGATTAAGGCCGCAGTTGTGTCTCCCTCTTTCTTTCCCCCTCAGTGGCTGAGAACAGGAAACGTGAACCTATCTGAGACTAATTGACTTGCAAATTAATCGTTTGTCCCTGTGCCTGATAATTAGTGCTAACGATTTTTACACCCCCCCCTTTTGCTCTCTCCTCCTCTTTATTTTAAAGGGGGCTGTTTTCCCTTTCTTTTTCTTCCCCCTCTCCTTTTTTTTTTTTATCCACCCCCACCCCAGTTCTTCCCTAAGCCTTCCCAGCTGCCCCCCGCCGTGGGGTGGGGATGGCCCCAGGTTTGGGGGCGAAGGGGCTTGGCAGGGCGTCCGCCCCGCTCCGACACCCACAGCTGCTTGTTTGCTTCCCACGACTCGGTGCCAGCCTCCGCGTCTGCCCGTGAAGGACAATAAACGGGGCTGGGAGAAGGGGGTCAGGAATTTGGGGGGCTACAGAGAGAAGGGGGTCAGGAATTTGGGGAGGCTGCAGAGAAGGGGGCTGGGAGACGGGGAAGCAGGGCTGACCAGGGACGTGGCATCGCTTCGGGGGTGGCTGCAGCCGAACCTGCGTTTCCGAACTTCCCAAATCGCTGGGAAATGGGTTTAAAAAAAAAAGAAAAAAGAAAAAAGGTTGGGCGTTGTTTTCTGCAGCCTTCCCTCTGTCTTTTTTCTAGGGCTACACCTCAATTTTACAAGTCGGAAAAGGTGTTTCTCCTGCCGGAGGGCAGCTCGACACAGATATTTGAAGCTGGTGACTGGAATCGCTGGCGTTGGCTCTGGTGGCTTTGTCCAAAAGCCTCACCTGAAACCAGGGTGCTGCAGGGGATGGGCGATGCTGCTGCTGGAGTACTGGGTTAATGGGGGTGATTGGGGATGAAAAATGGGGTTTGTGGACATTTTTGTGGTCTGGGGCCTCTGGGCGCAGCCCAACGGGGCTCATTTGTGCCCAAGCCTGGCAGCAGCTTCGGGCTGACAGGAGGGGATGTCTTCAGTTCGTTGGCGATACATCAATGGGAAAATGCAGTTTTGTGGAAATCGACACAATTTACAGGATTATTTCTCTGCTGGCAGCGGAACAACCCCACTAATACGTTATTCTGTTGCTTTTATCGAGGGCTGGTAACATAAAACACCGTGAAGTACCTTTACTTTGGTGGTTTCATTTCAGTAAACTTTTGCCTTGCATCATATCTCTAGTCAGACCGTGCTATGTAAAGAACTGAAAATTCTGCATGTAATTGTCGTGTTTCGATGGGATTCAAACCAAAATACTTTGAGGGTCCTACACTGGAATTCTTGAGACATTCCACGTGGCGAATTTAATTTTTCTCTTCCCTGTTTGTTAGGAGGAAAAGACATCGCTTGCAGGGGGATGCACTGGGGTGACGGGGGACCCTTTGTGGTGTTGAGCTCTCCTTTTTCCCCTGGCTGGCTGGGGTTTGCATCCTTCCAGCACCAGGCGAGGCGGGAGGTGAAACAAGCCCCTCCATGCCCATGCTCAGGACCCCCCAGCACAGCCAGGATTTGGCCACCCTCCCCATTCCTGACCATGATTCAGGCTGCGGGTGGGAGCCCCGTGTCCAGCCGTCCCACCGCTCCCCTCCAGCCACGGGGCGCTTCTTCCTCTGGTGCCCAACCGTTGATAATTAAAGGGATCCTTTTCTTTGCAACTCTCCTCCCCAAATGCTCCTGGTGCCTGACATAATTTGTCACCCGTACCCCTGCTATAATCCTATTTTTGCCCCCCTCCCTGCCCTGCTTTGTGTCCAGGGCTCTCTTCGCCTCTCGTTTTGTAGCCCCCGCTGCTCAGGCGTTGCCAGTCCCCCCCTTCCCTGGGAGCTGGGAGTCTATAAACCCTGACGATGCTCTTAGACTCCACGCTCGTGAACTCGGTCTGTTTGGTTTGACCAGAGTTAATTGCACACAAACTCCAACCCGTCGGCACACAGGGGCTCTTTGTTCCCGCAAGAATCACTTGCCCTTTGGGGTCACTGCGGCCGTGACCTGCTGTCCCCGAGGGTCGCCCCGCCGCCATGCACTATCAGTTTGATCCCTGCACCGTGGTGGAGGGTGGGGACGGGGCAGGTTGCTGCAGGGAGGAAGCCGAAATGGGAGCTGGATGGTTGGGGAGGAGGCACTGGGGGAGCCTTTTGGGTCAGGCTCATTGGAGTAATGTGATGACTAGCGATGACTGTCAAGCTTTACGGCTGGGGAGGGGAGAGAGAGGGTGAAAGAGATGTTAGGGGTGGATTAACCCCCCGTCAGACCTGTACAAGAGGTTTGCCAGATTAAATACGAGTTCAGTGGTCTGTAAACGTTCCCCTTTCGCCGGGTTGCTTCGCCAGAGCAGCTCTGGAGTTAATGAAAGCTCTGCAGCTTGCGTTCGGGGACCTGACTTTCGCAGCATCTCAATTCCCGCTCGCCAGGTCCGCAGCCTTTCAAAGGGAGGTCGGGCTTAACTCCCCTGAATTAACACCCCTCTGTCTTTAGAGACCTGAGCCCCCGGGTGCCAGATTAACCTGGGTACTCGGTTCCTGTCAGCTTCCCAAGCTGCTCAGAAGCATCCAGCGAACTTTTATTGGGCTCGTGGTGCCTCCAAACAGGCTTTGGGTGATGGTCCCATCTGTATGGGGCTGACACCGTGGCGGGGAGAGGCTGCGCCGGGCATTGCTGTTAATGTGCCTGGCACTCCGTGGCAGCAGAGGGGTCCTGGGTGAAATTTGGTGCTGCTCAGAGCCAAGTAAATCAGTCAGGGACACGTCACCTTGTGCAAAAGCTCAGCTTTGCAGAGGGGCAGGGGTCTCAGTGGTGGTGGTGGGTGCTGGTAGGTACCAGCATAAGGAGCACTGATGCTGGTGGGGGGGCTGGAGACAGCACTGAGGGCTCGGTGGCCTCCAGGCAGGACTGAGACCTCCATGAAGACCCTTGCTGACCTGCTCCCCCACCCAGCCGCATCCTTCTCTGCTGCTGCCGGGGAAGGCGATCCCTTCCCTCCTCAGCCATCCTTCAGGCTCCATCGGAGTGAGACCAAGAGATGAGTTACAACTCATTCCAGAGGGTGAAAGGGGCCGATCACCAGCAGCAGCAGTGGGACCGATGCCCTTCAAAGCTCCCCAAAGGTGGCGGGGGGCTCTGGGTGCCCGGCAGCACCATTCCTGCTGATCCTTGGGTGCAGCTGGCGGCTCGGGCAGGTGGGAACGGTCCTGGCGGTGGCCGGCCCTGTGCAGACCCCTGGGTGCTGAGCGGGGCGGGCTGGCGAGACGCTGCCTGGGGGCAGTTTTTCCCAATCCTGCGCACCTGGTACTCCGTCAATGCAGCCACTTGGCTAAATGTGGGTCATTGTAGGAGGGTGCAGCCACTCGAGCAAACAAGCCTCAATTGCCCACTGATTGGGGTGGCTGAGAGCACCATCACTGAAATTTCTGAGGGGGGAGGCATTAATAATCCCCATTCTGTCTCTGCAGCCCTTGCCCCCTTGTTATTTCCCTCTTTGTGTCTTAATTTGGCCCATTATTATTATTTTATAAAAGGGCCTTTTCTCCACCCCCTCCCTCTTGAAGACCCTCCTTAGACCGATGGGAAAATGGCAAGGAATAATTATGAAAAACATCAGTGGAGAGAGGGCCATCTGAGAGGGATTAAAGGATTACAATTAAAACTCATTTTAGGGAGGTGATGTGACATTAGCGTTTTCATTCTTCCCCCCCCTCCCCCTTTTCCCCCCCTTCCCCAAACACCCTCCAGGCTATCTGGGTCTAAGTTGATTAAATGACAAACTCCAGCTCAGAGGGAAACAACAACAAATTAAAAAGAGAGTTAAAATGAAACCCAACAACCCCCAAAAAATGATTTACGAAATGAAGTGAAAATGAGGTCACTGAGAATTACGGAAAGCAGCTGTAAACGGGGTGGACAAAGCACCTGCTGCTACGAGCAGGGTTCTGATGGTGGGAGCATCTCCCCCCCTGCTCCAGCGGGCGCGTGAAGATGTCTTGAGGTCTCTCCTCCAGGATACTTGGCTGGAGTTTTAGTTGGAAATGTCTGCTTTCGGTAGATTGTGTCGCGGCGTTGGTGCTCGCCATTGTTTTTGCCAGCCCCGTGCTCCGCCAAGGCAACGCAGGACTTTGCTTTGGGAAGCCCAGCGTGGACCCTGTGCTTGCTACGCTCTTCCTCCAACACCCTTAAAACCAGGAGAGCCCAAACCCGGGAGGTGCACCCATGGAAAACCGGTGCCGGAGCAGCAGAGCCGCGCTGGCCCTCACCGCTGCCTCGGCACATCCCATTCTGCCATGGCTCTGTAGCCCATTTTCTCAGTTCTTGGCTGCTCAAATTCACACTTTGAAGCTCCTACTAGTGGCTGGAGCCAGCTGGACCCTGCCCTGCCTCTCGCACAGGCTGCGTGCTGGCTTCGGCACAATTCCCAGGGCTGGAGGTGCGCTCCGACTCTCCCTGAATAAAGCAAAGCGGAGGGTGATGCCCGTGGCATGGAGACCTTCCCTCTCCCCTCCTCATCCATCAGGATGCACAAAGGTTTCTGCCCGTTCCTCCTCTTGGTGTGGAGAATTCTGATGGGACTCCCGAGGACAGGAGCTGCTTACGGCATCGTTAAAATTCAGCGCTGTCGTAGATCCGGGGCGGTGGGAAAGGCAGCGTGCTGGGAGCGGGCTGACGTTTCCAAATGGAAATGTGCACCGAGCTGGGGATTTGTTTTGGTAGGGAAGACAAATCCTGGGATGATTGCTGGCTGTCTCAGCTAATGGTTATGAAGCCTGGGATGGGGTTTTCCCCTTTATAAAACAAAAATGTCTGCAAATTAAATGATGTGGCCATCTAAAACCCCACTGACAGACTCATTGGAAGGGGGGGGATGATGGGAAGGCATGGAGGCAGGGATGTGCGGCTCAGACTCTGCAATTCACGGTGCTTGGGAAGTTTTGGCTGCCACTCTCCGATCTAAAGCGGCCCCGATAGCGACAGTGGGGCTGAGCCCACGTCCTGCCATGAAAGCACAGAACTTACTGTATAAACTAAAACCCCCCAAACCTGCAAGCGCATGGCCTGGGAATGCTTCCCCCTCCCAAAACGCATGTGTTTTGGCAGCGCACACAGGTCAGGAGTGGAGAGGAGCTTCCCCCCTTTCACGTCCTCCCGTTTCTCTGGCCAAAGGGGTCGGGCTGCAAACCCAGCCTCTCCTCTTTCGCCTCCCATCCCGCAGCCTGGCATAGCTGGGGCATCTCTATCACGTGGCCGCCAGCGCTCGTCATGTGGGATGCCATATAGTGGCTCATATTGGGAGGCAGGGAGAACTGCAAAAAAGCTTAACAGAAGGGAAACTCCCCCTCCTCCTTCCCCCCCCCTCCCCAAGATCCAGCCTATTTTCTTTCCTCTCCTTTTGTTTCTGATTTCCGGAACTATGCGGCAAAGCAAAGCATGGGGAGAAGAAAGAAACTGAAGAGAGCTGGCATCTGGCAGGGAAAAGAACAAAATAGCAGAGCAGGGCTTGGCTAGGCAGGAGCGGCGAAGGCAGACGGGTCGTAGAGCCCTCTGCCTCATCAGCAGCGACTGCCCAAGGACCCTGGGCAAGCCCCAGGAATATTTAGGATCTAAACCCTGGGGCAGGATCCTTGGCTGGTGTCACCTGGCACAGGAATGCTGGTTCACCGCAGCGGAGGAGTCAGCCCCCCGGCTTCAATTTTAGCCTGCTTATGGGCATCCTCCTGGCACCCCTTGGTCCCCCCTCCACCATGAGCTTCAGCAGTCGGCCTCTTCTCCCTGGTAACAGACGATGGGATGAGGGGGAATGGTCTGAAGTTGCGCCAGGGCAGGGTTAGGTTGGACATTTGGAAAAATTTCTTCACTGAAAGGGTTGTCAAGCTCTGGAATGGGCTGCCCAGGGAGGTGGCCAAGTCCCCATCCCTGGGGGGATTTAAAAGAAGGATGGATGAGGTGCTGAGGGACAGGGTTTAGTGGTGGGATGGCAGGGTTAAGTTAAAGGTTGGACTTGATGATCTTAAAGAGCTTTTCCAACCAAAGTGATTCTATGATTCTATGATCCACTCGCGCATCCCCAGGGACACCCGGCCCAGCGGTTCATGGCCCGAGGATGTGCCCTGCACCTCCCGTGCAGCACCGAGGGGCTGCTGGGCAGTGACATGGCCCCATCCCATGCTCTGTTTGCAAAAGAGAGGAGATCGAGGCGGAGGCGACTCTCCCGCAGCCGCTTTCGCCGAGGCCGAAATGATGGGAGCGGCGTGCTGCTTTCTGCGATGTCCCTTTTACAGTTGAGGCTGGGAGATGCCTGAATATATTTTATTCCTGGGGTTTTTTTGGGTTTTTTTTTTGTTCCCCTGTCCCAGCCAGTGCAGAAAGAGGTCTTTGCATACAGACCCAATGAAGATAATGTTAATGAGGTAAATTAATTAGGGCCAAGATGCAGTGTTTTCCCCCTGAGGAGGAAATACAGTAAACTCCATTTTTGTGAGCTGCTTATTCAGCCAGGGGGGTCGAAGGAGAATAGCGGTGTCAAAGAAGCTGCCATTTTCAAGGTCCTTGTGTCCCTTCTGCACCACCCGAGAAAGGGAACAAAACTCTGTTGACAGCAAAATCTCAGCAGGAGCCGCTGGGCTGAGGGGCACAGGGAAGTGGAAAGGGTGCCAGGTTTCCGAGCGCCTGGAGGGGAACAGGCTTTGGTCTCCGGCATTTCAATGGGCTGGGGAAAGCAAATCAGCCCTTTCAAGGCCAATCCCGCTGTTCTCCAAGGCACACACTGGAGACAATGTGCCCTTGGCAGGGGGAAAGGGACTGGGTGGCCATGGCAAGGGCGAGGTGAGGGAGAGCTTCCTGGGGCCGAGAGCCGGCAGCCGCGGTCCTGCTCCATCCATCCCACCTCCTCCGGAGTGCTTTGAGAGGTGCCGGGACCTCCTTAGCCCCAATGCATTAGGAATAGCCGGTGGAGGATCTTGGGGTGGGGGAGATGGGGCTCCCATGGGTGTTTCTTTATTTTGTGTTGTCCTTTGAGGCGCCGCACATGGCTCGTCCCTCGCCGCTGATGCACCACGCTTGCTCGCTGACCTTCTTCCTGCTCCGGCCTTTGGTTTTCACAGCTTTTAATTCATTCTGCTGTGATTTGGAGAGCCCGATCCCAGCCCACGCGCTTGGCTCGGTGTCTTTCCCGGCCACGGCGTGGTTTTGAGCAGCTCGATACCCTCCCTGTGGGACGGAGGGGTCCGTGACTGCCATTGAGCATCACTGGGTTGGGGTATTTTCACGCCGGGTGCTGCCCTATCTCCTCGCGAGGAATGGGGCTGATTTTGCTGGCTCTTTCGCGGCCTCTCCCAGCCCAGCCTTCTGCCCACAGCACCATCTCCCGTCAGCATCGCTCCGGCTTGCAGGGCCAGTGCATCCTGGGAATTTCCTTCCCCGGTGCCAGAACACCTTCACCCCAAGCCCGAGCGTGCAGACGATCTTCTACCGTCATATTTCCCCCCTCCTCCGTCCCCGTCGCTGACCAAAGCCAGGATGAAAGCATCGGGGTTGGGGTTTGGGTTTTTTTTTTTTCTCCCCCTCTTTCTTTCTTTTTTTTTTTTCTTTAATGGCGTTTCATTAGCCTCCAAATCAGACAGGCTAAACAATGGTGTTCTGTCAGCGATGGGCTTTCGGGCTGATTTCATCTCCTCTCTCATCCGTATGCAAACCAGCCTCCAGCAGGCTTTGGTCATGCCATGGAAACCGAGGTGCAGGCCCGGAATGGGGGGGTTCTCGGAGTGAGAAATCTCCTGTTCGCTTTTTCCCATTTGCATAATGCAACTTTTCTTCCCCCAGACACTGAGGCGCTTTGTTTATAGAGAGCCGAGAGAAAAGGGGGATGCCGGGGACAGAGGAGGACCCGCGGGGAGGGGGGAAGCGCCCGGTGGGAGTGGGGAAGAGGAGGGCAGCTCTCGCAAAAGAAGAACGCGCAGAGAAAAGGCGCCGGGGCGACTGGAAGGGAATATATATGAGGATGGGGACTGGGAAATGGGGCTGGGCCCGTTCCCCGTGATCCTGGGACCCGCGCGCTCCTTTGGCCTCTCTGCGCCAGCCGAAGGGTGTCGGGGGGACTTGGCGTGGCTGAGGATCCAGCTGGGAGCCTGGACCTGCGCTGAATTAAAGCCGGTTGTCATGATAATGCCCCCCAGAGGAAGCAGGAGCCTTTTCAAGCCCTGCATGAAATACCTCAAAGGGTTTTGTGGGCGAAGTCCCTAAGAACCTCAACTGGTGGAAAGCGAAGGTTGGTTGGAGCCATCACGGGGAAGGTGGCTAAGTGACAGCCAGCAGAGCGGAAGGACCCGGCTTGTCCCGGGAGAGAAATTGGGGGGGGGGGGGCGGAATGAAATCATCCCTGATTTATTTGCAGGGCGTGCGGGTCTGGGAGGCGAGGAGGTTAAGCAACACAAAACTGCAGTTGGTTTCTCTCCCCTTAAAACATGGCGAACTCCACGGTTGCATGGGGAGGGAGGAGGATGGAGGGATGGGATAGTCCAGTCCCCACCAGCGCCCCCGGTTTCTCGGAGTCGCCAGAGGCAAGCGTCCTCCCGTCTTGCACCTCTCCTTCTGCAAACGGGCAACCTGCTTCTCTTCTGCAAACCGCTTTGAGATCTCCCGAGGGGACAAGGGGTTGCTCGTCGTCCCTGGTGGCTGCGCCTCCTGAAAATGAGCCGGGGTTATCGCCGGTTCCGTCCTAGTCAACAGGGCGGTTGATTTATGAATCGGGTGGGTGCTCGTTTAATAGTAATAACAACAATAACAGCACCAAAGGTATTAATCAGTGGCGGATGATAGACAGGAAACCTGCGGTTAAAAGTATTTTAGGATATGTAAAAATCCCTGCAAATGATTTGCAAATGAGGTACAGGCAGTGAAGCTGGCAGCAATGGTGATATTTGGGGGGGGGTTGCCTCAAAGTAAGGGGTCACTCCCCTTTTTAAGGTGCTTTAGTGCAAGTTGGATGGACGGACAGCCACTACCGAGCGAGGCTCTCCTGGTTGGGCCGGTAAAAATGCGGTGGATGCTCCCAAGCGTGGGATGCTTTGCCAGACCTGGCAAAATCCCGCAGGATGGGCCAGCAAACCTTTGGGCAGGAGCCTGGGTGATCCTTGGGCTCTCGCCTGCCCGTGGAAATCGCACGGGTTCCAACTGGGATTGCTTCAAACCCCACCGGTGCTTGTTTGTATAGGACCCAACGTTACTCCCATCCCCTTTAAGGAGCGGCTGGGATTCGCCTTGGATGATCCTCAGCACGTCAAATATTAAATATCTACCTGTGGGCAGGAAAACCCTGCGGTCTAATCCCAGCATCTGATGATTTTGGTGTTCTGGGAGAAGGGGAAAAGTGAAGGGAAAAATATCTGTGCTTTGGAGGGATGTGCTGGAGCCCCGCAGGGTCCTGTTCGCCGGCAGCAATACCCACCTCACCATCCACCCTGGGCATGGCGCTACCTCCGTGGGGTGGCTGGGAGGCTGCCGATGCTCTGTAAGGAGGGATGGGCATTTCGAGACGGCTGCTTTGGGGTTTTTTCTCTTGTTTTTTTGTCTAGTTTCTGCCGAAAATGAGATTTCTGCCGTCACAGATTTCTGCCTGTTGTTTCTCCCCCCTCTCCCAGTAACTTCCGAAATGGGACGACTTCAGCCCCATTTGGCTTGGTGTCAGTTTTTGATCCCCAGTGTGTGGGAATGGCTTTGGGGCTTTAGTTGTATTTGTTTTGCAGGAGCTCATTGCTACTCTTGGCTCCATGCAGTAGATTTTACTCCAGGACAAAAGACTGGTGAAGGGCTGGGACCCTTCCCTTGGGACGGTGGCCCTTCCCATCGGATGGCGTCTGTGTGCTGGGAGTTTGCTGGGCTGCAAGCGCCTCTCCCCAAGGGCTAACGAGCTCTGTGGTTATGGAGGCATCGGAGCATCTTGGTCCAAGGAAATTTGGGCCCAAATGGGCTTTTCCAAAGGAGCCACGCGCACCCATGGGCAGTGCCCGCCTGCTCCTGCCTGCATTTAGCTTGCGGAGCCGGACGAAGCCCATCGTGGCAGCCTTTGGGCAGCAACGTGGGAGGAGAGGAAGGAGCAGGCTGTGCTTAAAACACTCACCCCGGGTGTAAAACCACTTTGCAGATGGCCCGGCATGGGGCAGCGGGGTCGGTCTCTGCCGGAGCAGGGAGAAGGCTTTCCCGGCATCGCTTCCACGCTCAGCCTCCCACCCTCCGGCCCGCTGGTCATGCCAATTTGTCACCAAGCTGGGATTTCAATTAAACCCCCAAAGGAGGGGTCAGGGGTTATGCAAACAGGGGTGGTAAAGGCCACTCGCCTGGAGGGCTTTCCCGGGGCCGCGGGTGCCGGCCCCTCGCTTTACACAGCCCCGATTGACCCGGGCCGAGGGCTGGCATTGTTCCCCACACTCCATTCAAGAGGCGGTTTGTCAATAAAATTGACCCCTTGGCTCCGGGGGATGCTGCCGCCTCCTCTTCCTCCCTTTCCCGTTGGTTTGGCTGGAGCGGAGCTACCTCTCCCTCCGTGGTCTTCGCGCCCCTTGAACGTACCGAGGTCGGGAGCAGAAAAGCCGCGTGCCGCAGGGCACATCTGCTTCTCCACGTGTTGGGGGTTTGGGTTGTTTTTTTTTTATTATTCCTGGTCTCTGCCCTTTTGGTCTTTGGCATCCGAGGGCGGTTGCCAAGCTGGAGCGCTCGGAAACCTCGTCGCGAGCAGTGGGTTTGTTTGTGCCCTCCAGATCTCCTTCTGCTTTCACGGCTGTTGGCTATCGCTCCTGTGGCCGCTCCCACGAGCATCCCGGGATCGTTTGCTGCTCATTCCCGGCTTGGGTAGGGTCAACGCAAGGACCTGGAGGTCTTCTCCAGCAGAACCAAGTGCCCCATTGTCCCTCCCCACTACAAAACTGACACCAAAGCTCCGTGCAGAGCCACATCTCTCCCTACCAAGCCGTGATGCCCACCAGCACATCCACCCGCACCAGGGCACGATCCTGCTTTTTGGGGAGGGGTGAGGTCTCCCGGTTGGGTTTGGGCAGTGGGGTTGCATCGGCTGCTTCTCCTGCGTGCTAATCGTGGTGGGCAGCGGCGCAAACGAGCGGTGCTTGAACCTGCAAGCACCGAGGAGGCCGTTTCGGCTGCGAGATAAATGGATATCACGGCGCAAGTGGCAATTAGCGTGGGTAAAGAGCCCCTTAGTGACTGTCCCTTACACAACACCTTTGTTCCGGGCCCTTCACTCCGTATTCAGTTTGTAAATAAACTTGACTCCCCGTTTTACTGGGGCCTTTATTCCCCCTCTGTTTTATTTTATTAATCTTTGAACTCGGCGAAGAACGAGCCGATTGTTCGGGGAGATGTGGCGCTTCGAGGCGCTGGCCGGTGCCCGCTCGCCCCGAAATGGGCGCCGGCAGCGGCGAACAACAGAGCCACCCAGGCAGCCGCCATGCCAGCGATTTTAATTGCTTTGCCCCCGCTGACAGCGCCCAGCAGCTCATTACGCTCCTGGCGATGAAGCGGGGGCCTGAAAACGGGGCTTTGTCATCGCCGTGGGTCAGGGGGTGGGGGTTTTATTGGCAGGGGGGAAATTGTCAGAGGGGCTGAGCTCTGCCCCCCAAGTTTGGGGTCAGGGAAGGAGTCTGGAGGGCTCTGGATCAGCTCCAAGGCAAGGACATGGCTCTAATTCATGCTGTGTCCTCCTCGTCACTGTGTAACCCGCGGGTCACGGGAGGCTTCGTCTGCACCCATGGGTGGCCTCAGCCAGGCTGGCGGCGAGAGGATGCTCCAAGGCCTGGTGGGATGTGCCTGGGTGGATTTGGGGTACCCGGCCCCAGGCTTTGGGCAAGGGGGGTGCGATGCCTCTCCTGCCTTTCACCCGCACGCTCGAGCGGCCATTTGCTTCCCTCACCTCCTTTTTCCTACTAAAATGATCCGAGGGCTACAAAAATGATCTGAGGGGCTACTAAAATGATGCGAGGGCTGGAGCCCCTCTGCTCTGAGGCCAGGCTGGGAGAGTTGGGGGTGTTCAGCCTGGAGAAGAGGAGGCTGCGGGCAGAGCTGAGTGCGG
>BOSO01010692.1:75773-102674 GCA_018403395.1 Gorsachius goisagi | reverse complement strand
GGTCCCTTCCAACCCAAAACATTCTATGATTCTATGTAAGCTCATTTTGCAAGTTGAGTCCGGCGCAGGCGCTCCCTCCGGGAGTCACCATGTGCCTTTGAATGTCCCTGACCAGGATGATCTGGGGGGGACTGGGAGCAGCACAGGAGCCTTTCCCGCTTCCCCAGGGGCTCGTGAGATGCAGGTGGCTTCACTGGGAGAGCACTGAACCCACCGGCTGCCTGCAAACCCCCCCCGGCCATCGGAGCAGACACGGGTCTGTGGTCCCAGCGCTGCCGCCTGCGACAAGTTAATATTCTCAGCTGAGTGTGTAATTCATCATGTTTTCCTGAGAAAAACAGCTTCATCAAAGGCTCTCCTGAAAGGTTTTATCTTCTGCCGGCCGCACGCAGGATAGCACAAACAAATCCTCGCTCCCCGCTTCTCACCCTCGCTTCTTTTTTTGCAGGGCTGTTTTCCTGGCAGCGACGCAGCGAGATCACAGCACCCGTATGCGCGTTTGCCGCCAAGCCGACACCGTGACGAGGCTGTGATCGGGCGTGCAAATCACTTTATTTTGAAATCGCCGAGTTGAAAGCCTGCTTCTTCCCTTCTCCCTCCCGCCCGGCTGGCGTGAGCAGGGGGTGCAAATTGCATTCGCGCCGGCGCTGCTGGGCAGCGGGACGGGCGACCTGCCCCGCACATCACCCTCAGCCCCCTGCGAGCTCCTCAAGCTGCTCTCTGCCTTGCAAAGCTGCTGCTTTAAGGAAGAAAAGAAAAAAAAATAAAAGTCAAAAAGTCTAAGGCAAAGCAGGGTGGCAGTGCCTAGCGGGGGGCTCAATCCACATGGAAAGGGAAGATCTAGGAGCCCTTCGTTCATCTCAGCCTAATTGGCCTCGAGCCCTGCTAATGAGCCAGGAAGCTTTCCAGCATCATACGGATATATCTGATATTTCTACAACGGTGTTTTCCTCTTCTAACATTTGCACAATTAGACGCAAGGTGATAAAGGCACCTGGGCCTTCCAGCTTCCAATTTGGGGAGCGTGAAGAAGGTTGCTTCTCTGCCTGGAGAAGTCTGCCCTGGAGCTGTAGATGGGGGAAAAGCAGCTCCTTTGCTGGAAGACAATGGGAGCTGCAGATCTCCAGCGCTTCAAAAGCCTTTGGAGATGACTGCAGCGGAACGGAGGCTCCTCAAAAACAACGAGCCCCTTCAGAAATGCGTCTGATAGCTAAAGGCATGGGAAGCGCATCCTGAACTTCTGCGGCTCTGCTATCTTTATCACTAGAAGCATCATATGAGAACAGAAATAATTGGAGTTTTTTTGCTCACGGCTCTAATTTTCCCTTAAAAATACCCTAAGCAAGCAAACTCCGTTGGAAAGGGCGCGAAGGCTGTATGAGCAACAAACAGCTGAAATACGGTGCGGGGATTTTGCAAAACCAAACACGTCTCCGAGAAACGGAGCAGCGAGCATAACGCCGAACCCCTCCTTCCAAGGCCGAGGTGCGAAAACGCAGCTTTCAAGCATCCCAGAAAGCCTCCCCGGTGCCCTGCAGCATGCGAGAGAGGTTCTAAAAGTCTATTCAATCCAAGCTGAGCCTACCAGGCTCTTAAGCTCTAATTATAACGGTCTGGTTCGCACCGGGCGGGTGCGCGTGGGTGTCCACTCTGATTTCTACTCATGGCAGGGCTTTTGCGCTATTTCCACGTACTTTTCCGGTGCTTTCCCCATCAGAGGCATATTCTCCTCTCGCCGCTTGACGCCCCGTTCATCACGATGGGAGTTAGATATCTTATTCCCTTCTCAGCAGGCCCGAGCCCTTCGAGGGGAGGATGCAATTCAGATCACTAAATCGTAGGACTTTACCTCATCTCGGTGAACACGGAGGGATTTTTGTTGTTGTTGTTTCCCATTTGTAGGAGGATGGAAACCCAGGGCCCGGTGGGGATGTTGCTTAGCAACTGAGCTGGACCCGCACGCTGTTAATGCAAAAAAAAAAAAAAAAAAAATCTCATTTAAAACAACCTTACAGGTTTCACCTGACAAAGACTGAGCCGGTCTGCCAGGGTGTATCTGCAGGCTTATCAGCAAGGGGGTGCCTTGCACATGGCAGTGTTTTGCAAGCAGGGCATTGCCCTCTTTTACGGAATTTTATGCTTTGTTAACTGCTTGGCTGCCAAATGAAGTGCATTAAAAAAAGCGAGTGCTCCTTGTTGCCTGATTTCTCGCTCAGACCCAAAGAGGAGTCAAGCAATAAGAGCCTGATGTGCTTTGGAGGGACCGCGAGCTTCCAACGCAGCTGGCAACAAACTCTGTTCCCTTTAAGAAAAGCACATGTACCCCAAAGGCAGTTTGGGTGGAAAACATTCAGCCAGACACAGATTTTTGCTGAAAGCCAGCTCTTTTGAAAAATGCAATCCCCAAATATTCATAGAACCACAGAACGTTTTGGGTTGGAAGGGACCTTTAGAGGTCACCCAGCCCAACCTTCCTGCAGTGAGCAGGGACATCTTTAACCAGGCTGGGTTGCTCAGAGCCCCGTCCAACCTGGCCTTGAATATATTGAAATATTCCTACTTCCCCTGCAAAAATCCCCCGTCCCCCCACGGCTCTGCAGCAAGACCTCTGCTTGCTCACGGGGCTCAAGGAGTTGATCCTGCGTCGAGGTTGCTCACTTGGACTTCATGATCTTAAAGGTCTTTTCCAACCTAAACAATTCTCTGATTCTATGATTCCCAAACCTTACAGGTGAGCATGCATGCAGGTGGAATAAAGGAGATGCTGTGGTGGGTGACGGCCCCCCTGCTCACGACGACACCGGAGAAGTGGTTGGGAGCTTTGCTGGTTGGCACATCTCAAACCAGACAAACTATGATCACTCCTGATCTGCCCCTGGTGAGAGAGGCTGGATGTCTTCATCGACCTTTTCTATCTCTGATTTCCAGGAAGGCTTAAAAAAGTGTGACCATGATAAAAATAACAATAAAAAGAACGTGGAGCAGCAAGGCACCCAACGAATCTCACTTGATTTCTGTAGTTTAAGTGGTGCGACCTCTAATCCCGCTCTCCAGACAGATCATTGCTGATGGCTCCGTGTCGGCGTTTTGAAAGCGCCTCTCTCTGCAAGAAGATGCGCTCAGCGGATTATAAAACAACAATAAGGATAATCCCCGGCAAACAAAAGAGGCAGCCAAGTCCCTGGCTTTTGGTGTAGTGCTTCAAGTGGGCCGGTGGGTTTTCTGCTCCTTCCTGCTACTTGTGATGGCGAATAAACCACACTGGACGGAGGAACTGAGACCTTCTGGGCAGCAATTCCAGAGGGTGCCTTTTGCACCTTTGCTTCCTTCCAACCTGGACGAGCCCTGAGGGACTGAGGGGGAATAACGGAGTGGGAGACTCTGCAGCCATTACCTGTTCATAGGTGAGCACCAAGGCCTTATTTTCAGGTTGGCCTCTACCTTGCCTCCTTCGAGCAACGTGAAGCTGCTCTGCGTGTGTCAGTTCTTCCCAAGCTTTTAAATGTTCACTCCACTTGGGTTGGGTAGACTCAAAAACGAAGGGGAGCGCGCCTGCTGTACAAAAAGAGTTGTTATGGTCTGCCTGCCTTCTCCCTAGGCATAGGAGAGGTTGTTTTGATGACAAGAAGATGCAGGGAGGGATGTTAATCCATATTAGGAAAAACTTCTTCACTGAAAGGATTGTCAGGCTCTGGAATGGGCTGCCCAGGGAGGTGGTCGAGTCCTCATCACCGGAGGTATTTAAAAGAAGGGTAGATGAAGTGCTTAGGGACAGGGTTTAGTGGTGGGATGGCAGGGTTAGGTTAAAGGTTGGACTCGATGATCTTAAAGGTCTTTTCCAACCAGGGTGATTCTATGGTTTACAAGAGAAGGAGGTAAAATTTGGCTGGAGATGAGCTGCAGAACAACCAGGCGCTGAGAATTCAGCACCGGGGAAGGCTCATTCCTACATGCATGACCAAAACACAGAGCGAGCGTACGTAGTTGAAGGGCTTCTCAGGTTAAAATCCAGTGGTGTGGAAAACTCCTGGTGAAAGGAGACGTTAACACTTTCTCTTTCCCCGCTGCAAGTGTGTAAAGATCCTGGCAGAGGAAAACTGAGGTCCCTTTCCAGTAATGTGGATGAAAACTGGCTTGGGGAGGCTGGCTCCAGCTCTAGGAGGGCTACTGCCCTTCCACAGCCCATTTTCTACCCTGCTTCACTGAGGCTGCTAACAGGGGTATGAATTAGTGCGGTGGGTGGAAAGGATTCCCCTATGGACCCACGTGGATCCCATGGGAATGCCCGGAGCCTCAGAACACTCTTTTCCGCTATGCCCCCGATCAATCATCGCATCCTATATATCAGCAGTGGATCAGCAATGACCTAAACGCTATTGAAAATAAATAATTTCCAGACGGGAAAGATTTCTGTGCCTATTTTCTGGGTCGTGGGCTGGAGCCATGGGCACGGCGACTCGCCCGCCCACCAGCGCCTGACCGTGCCGCCCGCGTGGTGCCTTCGCGAGGTGCTGAGAATTTGAAGCCACCAACCGAGACGGAGCAGCAAATTGTAGTGTCAAGGCTTTGGTTCAGTATTTCATTAATGGACTTGGTTTCTTGGCGTGCAGCAATTTCCTTTGCTGTGAGAGGAGTCTGTGGAGGAGCACAGGCACAGCCCGGGCGGAAAGAACGAGCGTTTACGCTCACATTTCATGTGGTGTGACACACCTGTACTCGAACGAGGACCGAAAGGATAATATTGCAAAGCCATAAACATTTTTATTCAATTAACACTTTAAATGCAAAGTTAATTTATCCGGGACATTTAAGTTTAATTTCTGTCTAATTGGAACGTTATGGTATTTTAAATGTCAATTGATTATTAAAAATATATCTGCTCTTTTGAGCCCTAACAAGCTGGAACTGATGAATATTTTACTACAGAGAGGCTAAAGCCTCAATAGATGTTTTTAATAATCCCAATTGGGGTTTAACATAGAGGAATGAGCTGTCATTTTAAATCTAAGGAGACAGATCTATTTGCAAATAGCAGTGGTGCTCGTTGCATAATACTGAAACGCCAGCTGATTTTTTTTTCCAGGTTTGCTCTCAAATATCCCCTGAATAATTAATTAGCATTAAACCGGCAGAAAGAACCCACCTTATGAACCCCTATTAAATCTTAATTTCCAAAGCGGCGAGGGCTACGCCTGCAAAGCATTCGCGCCGGCGGCGGGGTGAGGAAGGCGAGGATCTCTGTCGAGGATACACTGCCGGGTGGCGTTGCTGTCATCTAGAGGGCACCGCGCATCGCTGCTTCCCCGAAAAGCTGCTTAACGCGACCCGTATTAATAACGGCGCTGCCGCTCGGCCGAGCGTGCTCCAGTTGCGCTCGCCGGCGGGGAGGTGGTCGAGCTGGAGTCTTGCTCCATTGCTCTATTGACCATAGGCAACGCTTTGCTCTCCCCTCCCCTGGTTGCACCTCCGGGCAGCTCAAGGCAGCATCTGCCTTTTTGAATGATGAACGTGTTCCCAGCTGCCCCACGCAGTAAGGATTTCATCTGATTTTTTTTTTTTTTTTTTTTTGGTAGCAAGTCCTAATTTGAGGGTTGCACTGGGTATATTTCTCTAATTTCCCGTGATTTCTCTCCCCTAGGGAACGCAGTCTTATCACGGAATTTTGTGTGCAGATTAAAAACCGCATTTATATATCCCATCAGCTTTTTGGGGTTCTCAGGTTTTTTGGTGTTTTGGCTTGTTTTTTCTTTTTTGGAAGGCATTATGTGTCACCTTGAGGGGGATTTCTGAGCTGCTTTGCCTGCTCCCCCTGCGTAGGTGTGCGTACCTATCGATGGCAGATGACACCAGGAGATTTAAAAGTTAATGACATCTTTTCGGAGCACACCTCCATCTGGGGCACAGAGCACACTGTTTTCCTTCAAAATGAAACTTGAAAGTTTAAATGGTGAGTTCATCTCGAAACGCTGTTGAAGCCGGTGTCTGGCCAACTGCATTTTAAAGCCCATTTCTGGAAGCCTTCCACACAATCTGTCATCCCGTCAGCTTCCTCGTTGGGCTCTGATTTGACGTCAGGTTTGTGTCTGTAATTCGGCTCCTGATTGACAAGGATGTTATTTTACACACGATGCCAAATTCATATTTATATGCAAGAGGATTTTGAGCCCTTCTCTCTTTTGAGGAGAATTTGCCTCGCTGTTGAACAAAACTGTATATTCTATGGAAACGAAGCATCAAAATGATGTCAAGATGACACAGCTTCCCGAGTCTCGCCGAGGATGTTCGTTGTTCCAGGTACGTACGGGGACACTCTGCTCCAGGAGAAACGATCACCAGGGAAAGCCCTGGACTCCATTCCCCAGTCCTGCACTGCACATTTGGCACCAACTCTGCCCCCAGCTCCAAATTCCTGTGATTATCCAAAACATTGGAGCATCCTGAGTCTGCAGAGCATCTCAGCTGGCGGGATTTCCTCCCGGCTTCCCCCCTCGAAAAGGGATTTCTGGTTCTGCCGTCTTCCCAGAGAGCTGAGACCTGCTCAGAACTTTTGTTAAAATACTCCACGGCCCAGGGCAGATCCTCAGCTGCCACGATGTGCTTTGGGTGGAATAAAGGTGACTTAGATGAACTTTGTGACTTCTCACTCATTGATTTCACCCAAACTGACCCTTTTCTGGCAAGTTTTGGTTGCTTAGTTTTTCTTTAGGGGGGAAACACCTTTCTCTCCGATTTCCCCCACTTTTTAATTTCTTTTCCAGTTGCTGGGTGGAACGGGGGTGCCATCGCTTTGTGAGGAATCTTCAGCTGACAGGGAGGACCAGACCCAGCGGGGAAAACTGTTCTTGGGAGATTTCTGCACGGATGAGAGGAGGTCCCTTGCTGTCAGTGCGATGCCTCCAGCTTTGCGTCGGTGCCTCCGTGGCTGGAGACCCCCACCGCACGCAGTTGGCCCTTGCAATATCCATGCTCGCTAGTTGGCAGATATCCTCCTGGAAAAGGATTTGGAGTTTGCCTCAGCCTCAGACCCCCAGGCCTGGCATGAAGCAAATCCTCCTGCCAGCCCAATGTGTATTCTGTGCTGCCATCCGGGGATGCAGAAGGAAATGGGTCAATGGGTTTGCCAATTAAAATTTCAGGAAACTTCATCTTCCCTGATGCCAGCTGATAAGGCGCAATTAAAAATTAAAGGTAGCGATGCTTTCATGTTCCCATCGTTGAACCCCGCCTGACTTCCCAGAGCATCCCGTTATCGTGTTATTCCACGCACCGAGGTGGAAAAGAAACAGCCCTGGGTGGCCGGAGGGGCCAGGTTGGTGTCCCCCATGGCGAGGTGGCCCTGGGGAAGCTCAGGAAGCTTTGCAGGACACGATTGACTCCAAACCTCCACGGAGTGCTCGGTGTGCTAAGGCGCAGAGAGCGGCGATGGGAGGTAACTCCACGATCATCTGCAGAAGATGACTCTCCCGATAAGCAGATACACCGGCTGAGCAAGCAAACGTGGCTGTTAATCATAATTGTGTTCCGAAGCACTTAAAACCAAGCGCTTGAGCGATCTAAGACGCGCAGAGGAAAAGATAAAGCAGCCATGAAAGGAGACGCCGCGCGGGCACCCAGCCACCGGGATTCCAGCCTGCCTCGCAGTCCTCCCAGAGATAACGCCCTGCAATTTAATTTTACGTTACAGACATCGCAGCATCAATCAGGCGGCAGTAAATGGGTAGAGCTGCTATTCATTTTGTCTGTAAATCGGGAGCGCGTGGCACGACTGAAGTTACGCTTTTCATGTACGCATAAAATTAAATTTGAACCCATTGGCAATATCATTAATATGCTGCGTTAAAGACAGATGTCTGGGTTGACTAAACCCCGAAAATAAATGAATAAACGCTGTAATAAGGTTTCAGCTCCGACGCTCCACCGAAGCCAGCACAAGTACAATCATTTACATCGGTTGTAGCTTTTTTAGGAACACATTGGTTATCTTGCCAGGCGTCTGCTGTTCACTTGCCAGTCTGCCCAAGACACCCCCCATAACGACCTCCTCCTCCTCCTCCTCATTACCATGCCAGATGTTAATGGGGTTGTCCAGGTGCAGACGTCTTCTTGACCCCGACATAAGGCACGTTCCCCAAAATACAGCGCCAGGTAGACGTCTCCCAGCGAAGACCCAACTCCTGTGCCCGAGGCTGCCTCGCGGAGCCTTGAGCTGTGAGGTGGCACAGTCACAAGAGCCAAAGTGACAGCTTTGCAGAAAGGTTGGAGCAATGGGGCTGTAAGCAGATTATTCTTGTTTGTTTACAATGCCCTTGGCTGTTCTTGTTTGTGGAAAGGGCTGAGCCGTCTCCACCCTTCCTGAGCAATTCATTAGAGGGACCTCATCAAGCTCAGAGCGATCCGCGTGACACATTGGCGTGCTGCGACAAATGGTGACTGTGTCAGAGCGATGAGAGCGATCGGGGCTGATACAGAGGTGTCTGGTTTGATCAGCCCAGTGCGGCGCCAGAAGTGTGGCCAGGACTGGGGTCAGGAACTGAACGGAGTCCGCAAGGGAGCTGAGGAGCAGCTATCAAGATCCTGAGTCCCGTTGGCAGGGGGAAGAGATGTTGGACTGGCTGGAATAAAACTTCTGACCAAGGGAATGAGCCTTTCACCAGCTTGGCGGAGGCCAGGCTTGGTCAGAATTAAAGCTGTAACTCCGTGTGTCCGTGCATGCAGGTCCAGAAGATTTTTCAATGGTCCACCAGCTTCCCTGAGGCCATGCCACTGCTAGGTTAACGATTGGACTTGATGATCTTAAAGGTCTTTTTCAACCTAGACGATTCTATGATTTGGGAGAGTGGTACAGTCCATAAGTCCTCTGGGTTCTGCTGCCCACTGTCTGCAAGCCCAAGGAAACCTCCTGGACTTTGGTGTGCCGCTGGGAAGAAGTCTGAAGATGCACCACTGAGCCACGGTGCCCTCGTAGGAGGGTGTCCCTGTCCACGAGTCTGGATGGATGCTCCCAGCTGATAGGAGATACCAGAACCCTTCGTCAAACCTGCAAACCTTCTCTGCAGCAAAGCTGCTCCTCCCCAGCAAGCTTCTGAAAAACCTTCCCGGGGCCAGCCCACACAAAAATAAGAAATAGAGAGGTAGGATGGCAAATGCATCCTTAGATGTCCACAGCATCTACATCTGAGCTCATCCTTGAAACTCCCTTGCTAGTCTGTAGGAGAAAAAGGCATTTTTAGAGCATGATTCATTGACCTATTTTAGACAGCTCCATAAGGACAAGATGAATCACCCTCTTGGGTGCCTACTTCTCTCCAGTCGCGGGGAGTTTGCATGACTAGTGCAGACAAAGGCTTTCATACTGTAGACCACAAAAGGGAGGTGCGAGTAATGTTACACATGGGGTGCCTTGGGGTCCCTGTGGGAGGGGCAGGTTGGAGAAGCCCTAAAGTCTGCAGCAGCCCCATCTCATCTGCAAAAGTTGGGGGCAAACAGGCTCCCCTCTGCTTTAAGTCTACCCCTCTCTCCCAGTCCAGGTGGGAACTGGGATCTCCTGTCTGCACTGCTGCCGGCGCAGGGGCCTGCCATGTGTTTTGGTCTCTGAATGCTCTTGCACACATCAGATGTTTCGGGTTGTCCCATCTCTCTCGTGGTGACAGTTGAGCACCTAGGGCTGCCAGGCTGCTCTTTGAATGGTGGTTCTGCCATGTGAGTTTGCAAAACCAGGCTAAAAATTGAATGCAAACAGCTTTTCTGGTGAGTTCCTCCTGCTTAGTACATCTGGCCAGGTTGGAGAGGTCATAAAAACAACTTTTCTTCTGGCATTTTGACACTTCCAGCCCCCGCCAGCGAACAGAATGAAAGCAGAAGAGGCATTTATAGATAGAGCCGCGCAAGAGCTCGTGTTGAGCTCCAAGGTTTCCAAATTCCCTCCTCCAAGGTTGGGTTCAAGTCTTGTCTGAACATTCGTATTTATCAAATGCCACTTGCACACATAACACCTACCACCGTCCACAGGAGAAATGAGAATTCATTAGCAGGAAATGTTAACAACCGAGGGAGTATTGTTTTCTGCATCGAACAGCAACCAAACCAGAAAATAACTGAGATGTTCGGATTTAGCCCTGGCACAGGTTTTATAGCTTCAGCCCTCCTCGTGCCCGTGAAGTCCTTCCTGCACAACCCCACCATCCAGCTTTTCACCCAGCAGGGTTCCTTTTACTTTTCCTTTTAAATAATAACCTTTGCAATATCTCCCCAGCTTGACAGGTTAAGAAGGGATTGTTACAGCAGCTTTCTTACTGCAATAGCCTTGGCACAAGGGAAAACACGGACATTGGTTTTAGAGGCTGGTTTTAACAGACAACACATCCTGGATACAGATTTGTTTGCGTAGTCCATTGCCAGAGCTTCTCTCATCGCTGTTTTGTGCAATAGCGTGTCAGTCAGGGGAAGGAAAAGCACCGGCATTTTATCTTTGCCAGATAAATGTGTAGGGATCAGAACCCAACCACGGTACCTGGCGCACACTGTTGGGCACAGGGAAACTCACCTGCCCACACCTTTGGGATGGAAAGGGTTTTCTCAGTGCCACAGGCTTGGACACATCAGGAAAGGAGAGACCACTCGCTCCCTTTCCTTTGGCACATGATGCCATTGGCACCTGCACTGAGCCGGGCACCCCAGGGTGCCCAGTTAGCTCCCAAGCAGCCAGCACGAAGGCCTTGGGAACTCCTCTGCCTCCTGACAGGCGACTGCCTCCGGAGAAGCACTGGGACAACACAGGTTCACATGCAATGAAGTTACAGGGTTTCTTCCATCAATGCAACAGATTTCATTCTACATGGCAAAGTTACGAAGAAGGCAGGAGATCAAGAAACCATCAAGCAAGGCCAACTCAATCCCAGTTGGAGGCTTCCAGCCATCACAGAGGGTGAATCCGGCTTCAGAGCAGCATGTTGAGGACCAGCCTGTGCCCAGGCTCTTTGCCAGCAATCACAGAGGGGAAAGCATTCCCCAGGCTTTAATTAAGACAATTTTTTTTCAAAGCTGGGCTCAAAGCTTGTCTAAGTCAGTTCTACCTCCCCGCCTCCTGCAGTGGGGTGGGCAGGGAGCTTCACACAAGCAAAGAGAATATTATACATCATGATGTCATGTTTGCAGCAGGTCCTTAAAGTGCTGAGGGTATCAGTGCCATACGCGTGAGCAGGGGAATTGCCTCAGCCCTCACACTTCCACTCAGTCCTAAAGCTGCTGGAACCCCTGGGTAACCAGCCCAGGAGTTAAACGGAATAAAGCGAAAATTGCCTCCCTTATTTGCTGTGATTATAAAGCAAATATCGCACTTGTGAAGGAAAGGGAAGCGACAAGTCCCTTTGCCACACAACGTGAAGAAGCAACACCTAATACGGTGCTGCCAAGGGATGTGCTGCGCGAGGCAGCTGGCAGGTGTTGGGTTGGGAAATGGGTGGCAGTCCACATTAGCTCAGTCCTATTCCCTTACCCTAGATTTTACCAGGATGGAGTTTTTCCCTCCATTTTTCATTAGCAGGTCCCAGTGACATGTGGCAACAGGCAATTAAGACAAGCGCTGTGCAGCCAAGCAGGATGGATCCACCCTGGGGGCACGTGCCCAGGGATGCCCTCCCAAAGCAAGCAAAGATAAGGGAAAATTGGGCATTTCTGGGTGCTGTCTGTGATGCAAAGCACACTGGGACTCTCTGCCCTTCTGGGGTTTTTCCTCACAACATTTTCCTGAGATCGGTGAGAACTAGAAAGTTGCATGGTACCCACTCATCTCAGTCTTGCTGAGATTTTTTGATGAAACCCTTTCTTTTGTTCCTGTGGACAGCCTTGGGTTTTTTGATTTGTTTTTTTTTTTTTCTTCTCTCTCCGTTTTCTTGTTTCCCCTATTTTGGTGATGGCATTTTGAAAACATTTCCCATTTTGAAAATGTTTCCCTTTCTCAAACCCATTCACTTTATCTGGTCACCCAATCCTCTCTGCCCATCCTTAACAAAAAAATGAGTTAGAAATATTAATTTTTCATTCTTCAGAGGTTTTTTATGATACAGAGTTGAGAAAGAAATTAGGATAAAAAAAGAGCCAGATTCTTCCACCCTGCCCACTACTCCCTTCACAGTACCTCAGTTCGCAAATATTCACATGAAATCCCATGGGATAATTATCGTGGCTAACATGAAAGTGGCCAAGCTGAGCCCATAAGGGACAGACCTGCATCGTGGCCCATCATTATTCTGAAACAAGCCTTATTCAGCTCTTCGAGCAAATTACATGAGCTTACCTCTGCCAACAGCTGATTTCCAAGGAAAGGCTTTCACAATTTGACCCTATACAAATAATAAATACATTAGACAAATATCTATGCGCGAGTGGGACTTTTCCATTCATTCCTGTAAAACTCTCTGCCCAAATATACTTCCCTGGGACGTTAGTCTGATTATTTTAATATATAGTTGATCTTAAGTAGTCATGAAAGCCACAGTCCATTAGGATGATTGCTGGGTGAGCTCAGTATCTCTCAAAGGCTACCAATGCCGAAACCCTCAGCACAGGCAAGGGTGTAAACAGTAATCAGTGGTATTTTTCTGGCAGAAAGCCCAAGCAGCTTATAATAAAGAAAATATTTTAAAGAGCTTTTGAGGAGTAAATCAATTGTCATTCTTTTTCAATGTTCCTGACATATAAGTAAAATGAAGCTTAGTTTAGGCCACAGCTATGATGCTGGGCTTGAAATGTGCTTTGCAGCTGAGGTCGTTGCACCACAGCTCTGCTCTTCCTCCAGGCAAACATTAAAACCTTGGGCTGCAGGACTGGGGCCAGGAGTTGGCTACTGAAATCAGTCCAAGCCAGGAGCTGTGCTGGCACCTGGGAGGGGGAGCATCTCACTGCCCAGCCACCGAAAGGACTGACCAGGCAGCAGACAGCTTCTGCTCCATGGAATTTCACTGTTGAAGAACTTCAGAGTTTGGGTTTCTCTAGGTTTGCCTTTATAACAACTCGGAGTTGGGCCATCACCTCAGTGAGTGGCAACGTAGAAAATACACCTTACACACCTTGTCAACATGATTACACAATAACAGAGTCTACTGTAGGTTTCCACTGCATTCTCAATTCCTCTACTCTTCTTGGTCAGTAGAAAGTTCCCAATTTTCCTCTGCTGGCACATTCCGTCTCAGCCCTGTTGCAGTTCTGCTTCATCTGGTCCATGTCAAATGTCATTGTCTTCATCCTCTGGTGGCACAAAAGCTTGGTGTTCTTTGTTAACTTCTTTGTTAACTTCTTCTAAATTCTAACTCTTGACCTTAGCTGCAAGACATCCTTACCTTATCTCCAAGTCTAAAGCTCCTACAACACCTATTGCTTAACCTTAATTTCTAGTTGCTAACTTTCTTCTACTGCTTCAGCTCAGCTGGTGGGTAACCCAACCACAGAGGGAGCTGTACAGGGGACAACTGAGCAGGCCTAATTGTAGATGCCCATTCTTTAACAATGCCTGCCCCAATCTAGTCTTAACCCCATAGTTACAGCAAGCTCGATGGAATTTTCCTTAACATTCACCCATTATATTAGAAATGCTTTGCGCAATAGCTGGACAAAAGGCGCAGATCCTTGTGTGGCTGCATCCAGGTAATCGTAGAATCATTCAGGTTGGAAAAGGCCTTTAAGATCATCAAGTCCAACTGTTAACTTAACCCTGCCATCCCACCACTAAACCATGCCCCCTAAGCACCTTACCTATCCAGCTTTTAAATACCTCCAGGGATGGGGACTCGACCACTTCCCAGGGTAGCCCGTTCCAATGCTTGACAACTCTTCCCATGAAAAACTTTTTCCTAATATCCAACCTAAACCTGCCCTGGCAATGGCCCTCATAAAAGCATATACTCAGATAAGCACATGTTCTCTGCTCAGACACGCAGCTGGGGTGTTTGTCAGATGCCACCTTGTACGTCAAAATACCAAAACGCTCATTATGGGAATGATGGGAGGAGTGCAAGTAGCACACACCCTGCATCTGGTCTGCAGATACCCACTGCTACTGGCCTCCTCGGCATCACACAGAGCTGCCCTCTCTATCTCTTTGAAAATCTTCTAATTAAAGCTTAGGGCACCTAATAATAAGCTGATTTAGCAATTAGCATAACATGAATAAGAGGAATGTGGGTATCCTTATTCCAGAATGATTGGAGGCAAGGAGAAAAAAAAAATCCCACTTTTAATTCCAGTAAGATTAATTTTACATTTTAATTAGAAAGATGAAGGGGAAAAAATGGAGCAAGTAAGGGTTTTGTTAGTAGTTTATAAAGCCTTTTGGAAATTTGGTTTATAATGAATTTTGTCGGCAGCAGCTATAGGGGCACATTTGTGCTGCGCTTTCAGTTGCCCATGGATGCAGTTTTAAAAATCAAAAAGTTGCCCTAGCAGAGACTGATTTCACAGCAAGCCCAGGCAGGTGGTTTGTTCTGCTCCTCTGAGATGTGTAAAGCCAATTTTGTAAATGGATGGGAAAGGAAACCCCTGGAAACCGTACAAGTGTACCTTCAATGGCAAATACTTTGGGAGTAAGAGCAGAGATTCTGGGTTGTGCTCTCATCCAGGGCTTCAGTCCTCAGGGGCTGCATAGCAGAAAGCAATAATCCTCCTTGAACTGACTACTAACATAACTGCTGGCCAAAAAAAAAATAACCAAAAGGCTATTTCCAGAGATCTCCAAAGGCTCCTTTGTGCCAGTGCCCACCGATCACACAGCCCCCCCCAATCACACAGTGTCGTCCCCCCCCCACCACCTTCACCAAATTCAGCTCTTGTCCCCCTTGAAGCAAATCTGTCACCTCCCTCCCTTTCTGGCCATCAGCACGAGGCCGGGCTCGGTGCCTCCTGTTCTGCTGCCTTGGCTCATCTCACGATCCAGGCTTGCAATTTCTTGTCCACCAGCAGGCTTCCAGCAAGACTCATTGCCCGGATCATCTTCAGGGCTGTCTACAACGTTCCAGTGAGTCTTTACTGAGCATATGAGAGTATCAATTTTTCTGAAGATTCTAGCTTGGTAATACACGAGATGATTTTCCCAGGGACAGCGCAAAGCACATGCATAGAATCACAGAATCATTTAGGTTGGAAAAGCCCTTTAAGACCCCCAAGTCCAACCATTACCCTAACCCTGCCATCCCACCACTAAACCACGTCCCTACACATGACAAATGTCATCCTTTGCCAGACTCCAATAACAAAAAAGTAGTTTGCTTTATAGATTTGTCAGAATTTTGTTAATTTTTGATGATAAACTCAAGTGGAAGAACTCAACGTGTAAACCAGAATTTATTTTTTTCTAAAGCAAGAGATTTATTTGGAGGGATGAGAATCTGACCAATACTGCCTGTTAGAAAGTATCGGTAATAATTCCTTCCTGTAAATTACTGTGAGTAATGGAGATTAGAAGATTATTATTTGAGTTTTCAAGTATCAATTATACCTCTATTGGAGTAGATTTATTCAATTACTGTTTCTACTCATTCCACTGCATTCTAGAAAGACAATTCTTGTTCTTTTCCCACAATTAAAGCCCTTTATGATTTGCAATAGCTAAAACTTGTGATTTTTTTTTCCCCCCTGCCATTTTAGGGCAAAGTTCAACTCAGTTCCTTCATTTTAACTGCTGTTGCCTCCTTGTCGATGCGGTCAGTTAACAGGTAGGGAATCCCTGATCTGCCCAGGGAGTCCTGCAATTAATGTTGCAGTGTCAGGTTGCCATAGGCAACCTCCTCATTTGCTCAAGTGCTTTTATGCAGGTAACGAGGTGTTGTCAAGGTGTATGTGGGATGCAAAAGCACTGTGTGTTACAACGCAGCACAATTAAAAATCATTCCTTCTTTCAAAAACGGCTGCTAATATTGCATCCGAAGAAGAAAACTGTGATGAAGCTGCTGGGTGGATTCCTGACCTCCAGGCTCCTCCTTATTTCTTTATTTACATTGGTGCCTTGCAAAGGGCTCCTCAGTACCGAGCAGCAGACCACTGATCAGCCTGAAGAAGTATCTCTTGAATGGATACCCTAGAAAATAACCTGCAGAGCACTATAACTATGATCAGCTCCCTACAAACATGCTCCACTCCTAAAAATTTATGTTGATCAACCCATCCCACCAGCTTGAACAAAAAAATAAAAGGTCAAGAGCTCTTTCCTGTATGGAGCCAAGGAGGTGCCCAGGCTTTTTGGCCATTCACCACCAAAGGACTGGGCAGCAGGTGGCCATGGGATGAGGAACAGAGGCTTCTCCAGTTTTCTGGGCACAGTCCAGCTTGCTAAGGCACCTCTTCATGCTGGAGCATTTGGCTTGCATGGCAAGGAACAGCGTATGGGGGATGCTCTTCTGGCTCAACATGCATCTTGCAATGATAAAGGCAAGAGAAGGTCTGAGACACTTTGTCCTGCTGCTGCTAAAATCACCACCAAGCACCCAGGTAAGGGAGAGGGGCTTGGGCAGAGCCCTGCATTGCATGGCTGCTCTGCAGAACTGTGACATTGACCACAGTGTTGGTCAAGACTGCAAGCAAAACAGGAGCACTGAAGGGTGAATCCAGAAAAAACACCATTGGCAAAAAGACTCCACAGCATTCAGATGTGGTAAAATCCACACAAACGAAGCACCCGTGGAAGAAGTTCATGGGTAACTGCTTTCCCCTGCCTGTGGGGAAATACAAGAGTAACTTTTCCTTTGATTAAAATACACTTGCTTTGAAAAACTGATCTGCTTTTAATAAGCAAAACTCCGTGTCCTCTCCAGCAACCTTTGCACACAGGATTAATTAAACATGGCATCCTTTGACAATGCATCAAGCTGGCAGTGGAGGCAAAAAATACACAACAGTGCCTGAAAAGGCCAACTGCAAACCCAGATTCCTGGTTGTGACGACTCCCAGCATCTTTTCTCTTCTCCCCCCGCCCCCGCCTTCTTTGAAACTCTGCTGCAACATCATTTATAAAACAAACAAAAGGAAAAAGAGCCCCAAAACAACCTGCTAGTTTTCTAGTGGCATGAACAAGACACCAGTGACCTATTAGCCCTTATTTCCTCTAACATGGGTTCAGTGGTTGGAGGAGCAGCGTGGCCATGAGCCGATAACCACCCAACAAGGACTTGCCTTCACCCAGGCACGTGGGAGGGAAGAGAAGTGGCTTCAGCCCCCCAGGGGTGATGTACCAGCACCTCTGTAGCAGACACACAAGAGCATTAAGTCACTTTTGCAGGATTCCCACCTGCAGCTTCACTCGTGGTATTCCCCTAAAGGGTGTTTTCCACCACCAGCCCCATGCTCTGAAGCACCCAGCCCTTCCTGGCGGACCCGCATGGCAGGCTGCGCATCCCAGCTGCGCATCCCTCTGCTACTGCTTTCCCACGGAGAAAACGCCCTTCACCCCCGCAAGGCTTTCCAGGAAAGAAAGAAATTCTTCTTCTCCAACTCCCCCATATCCCCAGAGCAGGTCACTCATCTCCTGTCTCCGAGAGGACCTCCCCAAAGCCCCACTTGTGTAAAAATCAGAATTTATTGTCTCTCTCCAAAGGCTTTAGCTAAAACTGGCTGAAACCAATCGAAAACTCCATCGATGCTGAAAACTGGAACTCAAAACAGAAGGCTGAGCAAACAAAGATTCACTGAGGTCTGGCCCTCTCATAGTATCTTCAGATACAGATGGGAAGCTGCTAATACCCTTCTGCAAACGCACACAGAAGTGAAGGACACACTTCGGAAATCAGTATCAATCAAATATTCATTCCATTAATAGATCTAAATAAATACCTTGCTAGCCGCAGCATTGGGGTTTAATAATGTAATGCAACATAGTGAAAACGAACGGCTGCCAAGCCCCGTAACACATCTGAGCGTCATACCTACAGCACCGCACATGCCAGGGGCCTTTTGGAAAAATGCTGTGTTATTGCACAGAGTTTTGGTACCTTTTGATTGGGAATTTGTAATTCCATACACTATGCAGCGCTGCTTTCACTACAGGAAAAGTCTGTGCTATGAAACCTCAGCTACCACTAAAACCTGCCTAGGTTCGCGTTTAACAGCTAATTCTGGTTTTATGCTGACAGTCCCTGGGGTGAGGTTTTGCTTAGTTCTGAATAAAACTGAAAATTGCTTCCATTTGGGGCACATAACCAAGCAGGAGCAGAGGTCTGGCTGCCACCTGGACTTTCCCCAGCCTGGCTACAAAGGGGAAAATTGTCCCCGGTGGCACCCAACCCAGCCCCACAACCAAGGAGATGGGCTGCAGGCAAGACTTTGAGCTGCCCAGGGGTACATGGTGTGGCCAACCGTGCCGTGCCAGGCTGCTTGCCATCCCTCTGCCTGGTCCAGCCATTGCGCAGCAGCAGGGCACGTGCTGAGCATCACTAAAATAACACCCGGGTGAGACAGCAGCTCAGGAATCGGGGCTGGTGCCTCCATCGAGGCTCCCGTTGACCAACACAATGCAAAAATACACCTGGAAAGCAAGACATGCTGGGTCCTCTTCATTGATAGGCCCAAATCTTTTTTTCTGTGGTAGTAATAACAACAATATAAAAATACTAAATGCCCGGCTTTATGGAAACCCAAATTAAATTGTTTTCATAATCATTATAAATGTCAGCTACACATAAAGATGAAAAAGGACCCATTGAGGCTAGAGGTTGTCAAATAAATACGCCAAATCTTTTAAAGTACAGAGGCTCTTTGAGTCAGCAAACCTTTAAACACCGGTTGCCACGCAACGCCAGCAGCATTAGATGATGAACAGCTCAGCAAGCGCTCCGAATGTGGTAAATACAGGGTTTCAGTATTTATGTATCACTATTTATTAAGGCATTTCTTTATGCTGTTGACAGTCCCTGATAACACAAGGACAGAGATTCTATTAAAGATCAGATCTGTTCCTGCAAGGAAAGATTGATTGGGGCTGCACAGACATACCATAAGCTATATGGTACAACATGCAGTCCCTATAGGTCTTGAGGTTGCCAGAAAATAAGAAATTGTCCCAGCCAGCAGCCATCTGCCTGGAGTGAAATGTGTTTTCACAGGGTAAATAATTAAGCTGAGACACATCTCTCACATCACAAAGTGTAGAGGGCAAATCTGCATAATTTTGCATAAAAATGACAAAAACTCCTTGGCTGGGGCAGGGGGGAGAACATCAGGCTCCTTATCAGCAGGCAGGTAAGTGGATTTGGGGTGGGTTGTGCCTATTTTGCTTCAAACTTGCAATGCTTTTCCAGCAGCGAAGCTTTTCTGGTTTTAGCAAGGTTACCTGGGGGAGAAATAGGGCCCTTTTCATCTTTTAAAGGCATCCCTGAAGACAGAGGTTGCAGAAATGATGATTAGAGCACAATAAGGTAACGGGTTTTTCCTGCCAAACTTACTTCCCCCTGTAGTCCCAGTTTTGGAAACTGTAATTTTCAGACACTTAGCTTTTCAGGTGGAAATTCTCATTAATCTGTGATGAATCTGTCAAGAAGCAGCCATCATTAGACCTTGCAAATTAGCAAAGATGCAAACCTCCCAGGTTATAAGAGGTGATGATGGTTCTGGGGAGCTCAAGCCCTCATAAACTCAGGAAACCGTACCCCCAAAATGCAGTGCTTTTGGGGTGCACTGCCTGGGGTTTTGTCTTCTGCAGAAGAAAAAAATCCAACCCTGTTATGTGAGCAGGAAAATGAAGACAAGCTCTTAGAGACTTTGCTTTGATTATGAAGGAAATAACGGAAGGGATTGAAAGAGTTCTTGTATGAAGTGAGTCTATCTGCATTTGTAGAAAACCTGCACATACGGAGATAACAGCACAATTTTACATCTGAGAGGTGACAGCATTCTATAAATATTGAAATATGATGATGTTGAGCAACTTGTGCCTGGCAAGTCTCAGCTTCTTCTCCTGTTCTCCCTTTTGCTAGAGCCTCTCCCCCTTGCCAGCCTAGGGATGCGTTTCAGTCCCAGCCTCCAGCACTGGGAGCTCTGGAGCCCTCCGGTTCCTAATCAGAGAGCATCTCTTCTGCACCCCTTCCTCTGCGTCAAACAGGAGTTGGTAGAAGACTGGTTTGGTTTCATGAATTAGATGGCAGGTGCTTAAAGGGGAAAGAAAATATATTGGGCTTAAATAACCCTCAAGGCTCAACACTGAGGGATCAATATATTAAAAAAGTGATAAAATGCCAGGCTGGGAGGAGAGGAATGGTGGGATGCAAGTACCTGCCTGTCTTGTGGAAGAGGGAAGAGTTGTGGGGAGGCGGGGAAGGCCAGCTACCCCGTGGATCATTTTGCCCACGTGGCTGTAGGCAAGCAGGTAGCTGGAGCCAGGGCTTCCACTCACATCTCCGGCTGAAAGCAGACTTAAATCACACCCAGATTTAGGTGGGAAGACCCTGTTGTGGGGATGGGAGTAGATTCTGGTTAAAAGCGAGGTAAGAATCAAAGTCACATGTTTCACAAAGCCATCACCTTACAAACCACAGCTTCAGGCTAGAGAAGACGGTGCCCCCAGTTCCTCCAGCTCCCAGGCACACGATCTGGCTGTCATCACTCAGCAGGTGATGTCATTGGCTCCATCAGAGATGACGCAAGGCACATGGGCAGCAAGATGGGTGTTAAGAACCTGCATGACTACAGTTACAGAAACTCAGCTAGGAGAGCAGTTTCCAACTCTCCAGGGATTTTTTGCAAAAGCACAAGTGCTGGCTGGTATGATGCAACCTAATGGACTATTTATACAAACAGGAATTTTTTTATTTTTTTTTTTTTGCTATCTACCATATTCTGCTTGTTGCTGTTCTGCACTGGGATTCCAGCAGATCCGAAATGCAAGAGAAAACTGGCACGAGGGTGGCATATTTTGCTACGGCACAGTTGGTGGAATAGAGGCAAAATGTCTTTGGCTGTTTCTGCCTATTAGTGCTTGCAGCTGGCCCGTGGCATACCAATGAGAGCATTTCCAAGAGCTTTTGTGTGCACAGATGTGAGAAGATGCTAATTTTTCAGCATTTCCACAGCTGGCTTCGCTGCACAGAGGAGCAAAAAGGAAACCGAATCTCTTTTTGAAAAGCCAAGGGACTTTCAAGTGACACAGTTGAGGTTGAGCTCGGCAGCGGCTGAGCGGGAAGGCAGCAGGTTGGGTTCAGGTCCTCCCTGACATGGTCCCAAACCCCTCTGCAAGGCAATTTGGGACCCCTGGCTTTGATCCTCTGCAGGTCACCGTGGCTCCTACCTCTGAGGGCATCATCAGAAGTTGCAGGGCAGCCAAGATAATTACGGCCTCAAGTTGCACCAGGGCAGGTTTAGGTTGGATATTAGGAAAACTTTTTTCACTGGAAGGGTTGTCAGGCACTGGAAGGGGCTGCCCAGGGAAGGGTTCGAGTCCCTATCCCTGGGAGTATTTAAAAGCCGGGCAGATGAGGTGCTTAGGGACAGGGTTTAGTGGTGGGATGGCAGGGTTAGGGGAACGGCTGGGCTTGGTGAGCTTAAAGAGCTTTTCCAACCTAAACTATTCTATACAGGAGATGCTCTGCGTTTCTCTTCCTTGATAAAAGGACTCCTGCATGGAAAGCCTTTTCTTTAGGGCTTAGTTCTTATGAACTCAGCTTTTCTCCATTCAAATCGCACTGGTTTCCAGAGCCACACAATCAGAGAATCGCTCCTCCCTGTGCAACCTGGAAGGGAGCCTCACCCCGTTACCCCAGGCACACGCAAACCCCAGCTACAGCAGGGAAGGGTAAGGCAGCCTGAGAACACAGCCAAGGAACCAGCTTTACCTCCAGTTCACCACTCCGTTATGAAGAGCTTCTTTCCCAATTTGTTTACTTTTCCTCTCAGGGCTGAGGTATTTAAAGTCTACACTTTCAACCCTATGTCTGTCCTTTCTTGTGAGGCCAAGTCTTTTTACACCCTCTTAAATCTTTCTTTCAGGTTCTTTGAAACACCAGGGCTGTTCATAGTCAAGATGATTCCCCAAAATATATATCACTGATACATTGCCTAGTTATATATTTACCCCATGGAGCGAGTCATCTCCCCATGAAGCTTCCCTTCACCTCTTACATTTCATTTTCCTCTCCTGTCTGTATACCTAGGCTACCCATACATTATTTTTCTTGCATTTTCACTCTTTCGGTTCTCTCACAGCAATAATAACAGCGCAATTAAGACAACCAAGTCTAGCGTACCAACCCATCCGTATCAACCGTCCTCTGTGGTTGGCTTCATCCTACAAAGTGCTCCTTATTCGGGAAGGTCATTTGACTATCGCCTGGCAATTACTCAGCGGAATATTGATCTCAGCATTATTCTGCATGCGTGGGCCTGTCCAATGCTTTCCGCTAGCTTTATGTCAGTACATAACATTGAAAAGCAACAACTACTGTCCAGTATTCTCTCTTTAGTTACAACAGGAAAACTGGGAAAGGTGCTAATTCTTCAAAGGTTTCCAAAGTGCAACCCTCTTCAGGTTTTATGTGCTCCCTTGCTTTACTGTTAAATCCCTTTCCATCCATTCTCCCAAACTCTAGGAGTAGACGGATGCACCAACAGATGGTGGTTCAAAAGGAATTCTCACACTTCCATTACTGGGAATGACTTTAAGAAAGGCTGGCAGACAGACATAGGTAGAAAAACACACCATCCACCTACACCACCAGCAGCTCTACCCTCTTGGGAGCTTCTTCAGTGTCTCCCAACTCTCACTGTCTAGTAACCTGCCTGCAGTAAGGATCTAGCAGATCCTTAGGCCTGGACTAACAGCTCAGGATAATTCTGCTTGAATGAGGTAGCTCCAGACACACACTTGAGCTTGCACTGGTCTTAAGGAGGAGAACAAACAAACCCCAAACCCCCAGCTCAAACAGCCAGATATCAACCCATACCCAGGCTCCTTGATAGCAGAAAACAAGTTAACACAAGCTCTTCAGCAACCCACCAGGATTTCCTCTTACCTTTATTCCTTGGACATTGCCTCCTCGCTGCAGTCCTCTCCCTCCCAACACAACCTGCCTGGAGCAGAGACCGTGCCCCAAACCACCCTGCAGCTCCACCAAGCACATACCTGGCTAGAAGTATAGGAGTCACTAATTATCATTCATGGAGGATTGAGAGAGAGAACATGCAATTAAGCCTCTCCTTTTATAGGAGAGGGACCTGGAGACACTCCTCATTCCTAACCATGGGCACCTGGTGAAGGCAGAGGTAGGTAAGGGTGTTCTGTCTGGTTACACAGGTGAGTTGGGGGTTGGTTAATTGGGAAAATTAGTTCAAGAATGTGACTTAACAGCTCAGCAGATGCTTCAAGATGACCCTGGAAATGGGACTGAGAGAGCTTTCCCCTGATTTTTGAGGGAACAGGGGCATAAAGATGTTCTGGAGCAATATCCCACTTCGCATCTCTAAGTATACCCGATTTGTTTCATCTGCTTCTCCTGATTGAGGGGAAAAAACCCAGCCAGGCCCCAAAGCCTTGCCAAGTGCTCGGGCTAAAGTGACAACAATCCTGTCAATCAGTTTAAAAGGGGACTGCTGCCCTTTACGTTGCCTTCTGCAATAATCTTTGGCACAATAAGATGGTCTAAAAGAAGCGGGTGAAAGCTGTGAAAAGGGGAAAGGCAATGCCGAGGAGGGAGGCCTGCCCTGGAAAGTGCTGGCCTCCTAGTTGCAGGTTCATAGAGTCATGGAATCATAGAATCCCAGGTTGAAAGGGACCTCCAGCAACATCTGGTCCAACCTTTCTAGGCAAGAGCACAGTCTAGATGAGATGGCCCAGCACCCTGTCCAGCTGTGTCTTAAAAGTGTCCAAGGCTGGTTGTCCAGTGTTGGATGTCCAAGCTTGGGCCATGCCTTTTGTGCCAAGGACAAGCAGGAGCAGCAGGTCTCCCAGCTGACCTAAGGCTGATGAGCTTTCCTCCATCCCGCTAAAATGCCCCCTGTTTTGGGTGTGTATCCAGAGCGTGTTCAGATCCTCTGAATCTCCAGTGCCCAGGTCGAACAAGCAAGGACTTTCTGATGGGGTGAAGCACCAGGACTGCGCCCCCGGCCACCACCCCAGCAGCACATTGGAGCCTTTGCTTTGCAAGGGCAGGATGGAGGGATGCTGCACAGGGCACAGACACAAACCTCGTGTCCCTGCCTCTCCGGGGACAGGCTGCAGAGGTGCTGGATGCATGGCCTGCTGCATTCCCACCTACTGCTTTGAGCCAGGCCTCCTTCGTAGCGAGAGATGGGAAGGAAGAACCAGTCTGCAGCACACTAAGGCTGGTAGGAGAGGGCCTTTTGCTCATCAAGGCAAAAACATTGCCAAAAGCAGGGAAACAGCATCCTGTATCAAAGCAACATGGGGGAAAGACAAGCGAGAGCAGAGCCTGGGGAAGCACGGGATGCTGTGGTGGCAGCCATCAGTTCGGGGGGGGCCTGGTGCTGCGGTTCCCAGTCCACGTGCGGAGCCACGGCAGGAATAGGCGTGTGGGGATTTATGCAGATGCTTCCTGCCAGTCAAGAGGCAGCGTGCTTGCAAAACGTGCAGGTTTTACACTTGGAAGTCAAATGTAGCCGAGGGGATTCTCTTTTTATTAGGCATATAACGCACGTACGTGAATCCTCCGGTGGAATATTTAAACAGTAATCCTTCCTGGAGCACTTTAAGAGAGTAGTTTTCCTTCAGCATCAAGTAAATGGCAAAGAACTGCCGGAGGAAGAAAGGAAATATAAATCATTCCTGCCGTGGCAATGGTGCTTTTCGGCAAACCCCAGCCTTATGCGCTCATATACGGCTCCTTTGTACTGGGAACCCTCTTCCCTCCTCAGCTATTTGGGGTGGTGTGGGGGGAACTGGGTGGCAGGGGAGGGAAGAGGGGATCACAGGGGAGTAGTGGCACAAGGGGGGGTCGGATCCGGAGGCGTGCGGCCGAAATAACAGCGTGACCGGAGAGCGGGAGAGATGCCACCGCGGGAGACTCTGATGAGGTCAGCCTGGGAATCCTCATGCTGTAAGCAACAGCCAGCTGGTTTCTATAGAAACACTGAGACAGCGTTTAACACGTTAAACAGACAAGTTTTAATGTCAATGTTTAATAAAAAAAACCAAATAGAAATAGGGTGAGGGAATCCTTAGCATGTATGTGCCCCACGGTTTCCCTCCCATCTATCAGCAGTCTGCTCCAGCGTGCTAGAAAATAAAAAAAATAATAGAAAATAATACTAATAATAATAAAAAAACCCAAACCTTCAGAAAGTACTCAGAACAATGCCGGTGGTTTCACTGGCTCTGTGGCGTACGTATGCTTTAAAAGACAGCACCCTTTTTTTCCTGTATAATTTCACCACGGAATTCTTTTTTTTTTTTTTTCCTCCCCAGCCCTGGAGGTACTTGCCCTGGCCAGGCTGCTACGAAAACTATGTGTGGCATCCGTATTTGCCCTTCAGGCAAGGTGATAGATTGAAACAGCTTTTAAGCTGATGCCATCTGAACAGCTGGACCAACCCTGACCCAGTCACAGGGACCAGGTTGTCCCCTCTGCAGGGAGCCTGGTCAGAAAAAAAGAGGGGGGGGGGGGGGGGAAGAAAAAAAGAGGGAAAAAAAAAAACCCAAACAAGAAAAAAGTCCTTCGATCCATGGGCTCCTACCCAGGACCAGGACACGCTGTGCTGTTTCAGAAGGCAGCACCAGGTACCTTTGGGTACCAGGTAGGCACTAACACAACAGGCGATGCTATTGCGGTCCCCATCTGGGGGCATAACCA
Organism: Gorsachius goisagi; assembly: GCA_018403395.1. Classification (NCBI taxonomy): domain Eukaryota; kingdom Metazoa; phylum Chordata; class Aves; order Pelecaniformes; family Ardeidae; genus Gorsachius; species Gorsachius goisagi. The sequence continues at coordinate 76,902 of BOSO01010692.1, read as the reverse complement.
GAGCAGCAGGAAGGAGGAGCCCCAAGAACCTGCCCCTCGATGGCTGTAACATCCCCGTTTCTGTCGTCACGGACATTCAGCCTTCCGAGAGGTCAGCCAGGCACACTTCGCAAACACGAAAGGGATTGAAAAGAAACTTGGAGGGGTTTCTTTCATTTTTCTTTAAACCCCAGTGAGACAGCAGCTGCTCTGATGTAACTTGTCCTATCATCTTCCCCAAAGAAGTGCAAATTAGAGTTGGGAAGGTATGAAATGCAATCATCTCGCCTTGGCGATAAGAGGCTGCTTCAGCAAAAGGGGAACAGCTGCCCTCCTTAAAAGTGTCAGCAAAGCGAGCGCTGCCAGAACCCTGGAGCAGAGGCAGAGCTCGGCACGGCTCCCAGGGACGGGCCCTGGGCAAGGGGCATCCACTGGCCACCCATGTGTCCCCTCAGGGTCCCTGGCAGGAGCTGGGTGGCTCTGCATGGGACTAAGTGCCACCTGCCTGCCCCCCGCCTCCCTATCAGTTCTGGGCCAGCATGGAAAAGTTGCAGCCCCAAATTGCTGCTTGATGGACAGGGAGAGGAGATGGGACCAGCCACCATCATCAACATCATCAAACCCAACACGCTCCCGTCCAGCCCCTCAAAATGACAGGCCTTGTGCATGTGTCTACCCTGAACCATCTCGGTGGTGGAATCCTCTCGGCACAGGGCACGTCAGAGGCATTTTGTTGAATTTTTGAATTGCTCCTGGACTGCGTTTGATTTTGGGTAATCCTCACAAACCCGTGTCGTGACACCCTGCACCTTCACCGAGAGCCAGAGGAAGAAACCTCTCCCTCTGGCAACCACAGATAAAATAAAGATCTCAAAGTTTCTCCGGACATTGCTGTTTTCTGCCTCTTTTCAGCAAAGTTCTTCCCTTCCCATGGCCTGGCACATCTCCCACCCCAGGCTCTCCAACCAGTGGGTGTCAGCAAACAGGACCACCTTAATCATAGAATCGCTTTGGTTGGAAAAGCCCTTTAAGATCATCGAGTCCAACTGTTAACCTAACCCTGCCATCCCACCACTAAACCCTGGCCCTAAGCACCTCATCTACCCTTCTCTTAAATACCTCCAGGGATGAGGACTCTACCACCTCCCTG
>BOSO01010692.1:0-75722 GCA_018403395.1 Gorsachius goisagi | reverse complement strand
CCTGCCCTGGCGCAACTTCAGACCATTCCCCCTCGTCCTTTCATCACCTTGCTCCAGTTGCTCCCCGAGGATGCAGTCGGTGTCTCTGGCACCGAGGTCCCCTCCCCGGGCGCAGCGCACACGAGGGGCCGGAAAGCACTGTCTAGTCTGAACTTGAAAACGAAATCCGCTTTCCAACCACAGGCCACTCAGAGGGAATAAAACCAGGGCTAACTGGCTCTTGCGCAAGAATCATTTGCTAAATTTCAGCATCTCTAGGATTCTCCAGGAAATAATCAAATGGTGTAATGAACTGTTGCCAGACGGCAAATCCCATTCACTGGGGAGTTTGCTGAACGCTTACAAAAATCAGCCCCGAGTGAATGGCTTTCTCAGAGTGTCTGCGATGGAGCAAAGGAGGGGACTGGCTCCTGGGGACAGTGGGAGTCGCTTCTGCCACCGCCAGCCCCGGCACGGCCCCACAATGCGCACAGGGCTCCGGTTTGGCCCCTGGAAAAGCTCAGGCTCAGGTTTGCTAAGGAGCGTGCCAGGCTCACCGCCACCTGCCTTTGCTCTCCAGAGGGGATGCAAAACCATGGCAGAGTCAATCAAACAAACAGGGTTTTTAGCAGTGGTAAGGAAAAAAAAAAAAAAGGTGGGGAGGAAAAAATAAAACTATCCTCAAGAATCACCCATGAAGCAGAAACCCCCAAATACACGATGGCAGGTAAATGCGGGAGTGTGAGAGCTTTTTGAAGGAGGCATCCTTTTACAGTACAGATGATCATAAGAGCAAAATAAATCATCTTTCTTTTAGCATAAAAATGTTTTACACCGTTCAGCTAAAGCCTCTGAGATAAAATTATTTCTCCTGGGTGTTTTCCTTTGCTCTTCTCTTTCTGTCGGAAGTCATTTCAATATTTTACTATCTTAGTAATAAAAAATACATAATGGCTCGCCAAGCAATATTATTTCAGCAGCCTGCGCGCTATATGAAGAAATTCAGAGCAGCCTTTTGCTTCCCTTTCTACTGGAGATAAAAACACGTGCCCCGGTGCCCAGGGGCTGTGATGGGAGCGGGTTGTTTGCTTGGGGTTGCCACAAAGGCTCTGGGCAATGGGGGAGAGCCAAGCCAGATCTCTGCCCCTAAAGGCTGTGGGTAAGGCATTGCAGAGCCACACTTCCATTTCTTCCCCAAAGAAAATGAAAAAGAAAAGAAGAAAAAAAAGGAGGTGAACCCACACTTCTCTAAATATTAATAAATCTGTGCTGCCCAGTTGGATCCTTTAAAACACTATATGCTTAAGTGGTCCCAGTTGGAGCGGCGTATCTTTCCCCTAGCGCTAAGAAGAGCAATAAATCTCCAATTACTTTATTACTCAGTCCTATTAAAACATGCATTAAGCCCTTCTAGCAAATTCGAGTTTTAATAAAACAGTTACTGGATTCTGACATTAGAGTCTAAGTCAAATAAAGACGTCGCTGGGTCCTTTTCAGACCCCACGTGTTTCATTTTGAAACAGATCCTCTGTCATTGAGCTGTGGTGTCACGAGAAAGGAATTCCTTAAGTTAAAAAGAGTAAGGTACATCTAGGGGAGGTATCAGGAAAAGGACTTAGGGGAACTGTAGGTCCACACAAGAAAGACTCACTTGTGTTTCAGGAATGTGTGTGCATGGATAAATATCCGTATGTGCTTACCATTGCTATATAAAAAAAAAAAAATAAAATCAAAACCCCACTTTTTGGCACATCTTTTAAGAAAACCCCCTTCTGTTGGATTTAACGGTATTTTCCCTTCTTGTGCAAGAACAAAGAGATAAAAAGCCCCTTCGGAAACAAACATCCCGTTACGTCACGCAAAGGCCCCATTAATAAAGGATGAGCAAAGAGGAGGGCAGAAAACACAGGGAACAGAAGCAGAGCTCTGAGCCTAATTAGACCAGTCTCCAAAATTTCTCAGGAGGAGCTTGCTGAGGCTGAGGATGCAAATATTTTATTAAGGGGAGCTCCCTCTCTCTTCACGCTTCTCCTTGTGCCCTCTTCTGAACTAATTACTTGCTTTGTAGAGGGAAACACTGCTAATTTTAGCCTTATGGGGCCCTGTGTGGAAAGCAAGGGATGTTCCCTGGATGACTGGGGAAAAACACTTTGGCTCCCATCCGATAGCAAGGCTGGAAAAGGGGTCTGTGCAGCAACCTGGCAAATGTGTGACCGTCCCGGGTGAGCGGGGACTGAGGACAGGGCTGGGGACGTGGCAGGAGCCATCCCCAGCAGTGGGGACAGCACAGAGAGCGCTGTTTGGCTCATCTGCTGGGCCACCCCATCTCCCCCGTGCCCGTAAATCACCCCTGTGCCATCCCACCCCCTGCACCCAGGGTGGGCAAAGAAGAGACAGAGGAAGCAGCAACTGAGGAATTAAAATTGTTTACATGGCAGACAAAGAAATAAAGACAAAGAACAAGAGGGAACGAAGAGAAGGAAGAATAAATATTCCTCCCAAATTAAAGTAGCTTAGAAATCCTTCTGCTCTTTTCCCAAAAATGAGGTTAAAAAAAAAAATACAGAGGGCATTTGCAGCTCTAATAGAAAGCAGCTGGAGCCAGCCAGGTTGCAAGGGCAGTGCCTGTACATGGGAATGCAAGGTGCTGAGCATGGCTGGATGGGCAAGAGCTTGGAGGAGCTTGGGCGGCTCTTTCCCTGACCTGCCCACTGCTAATGAAAGGAACCGAAGGGGCTTATAAGCATCCAGCACAAAGAACTGGCTATAAATTGGTATTTCGGCATGCTCCCCAATGCCTCAGCATTCAGCAGCAGCCTCAAGGCCAGGGCTGGGCTGGGGGAGCACATGTGGGCTCCCGCACGTGGCTGGGAAACCCTCTTCTCCATGAATAGCTGCCAGCACGCTCCGGGGAGGGGAGCAGACCCGGGGTCCCCACCAAGTCCTGGCTGCACCTGAACTACAAGGCTAGAGGAGATCACACGGGTCTCCGATTCCCCATGGGAAGCTCAGGCAAGCTTCTCCATCTTCCTGGAAGGATGCAAGGAGTTGAACCAAGGGTCCAGTCAAAGCCTGCCTGACAGTTGGAGTCCGGGGAAAAGTATAGACCAGTAGTGGTGGGTCCCTGGGACTGTGCACCTCGGGACCTCCAGCTTCCTCTCCCTGCTCTGCTCCTCACTCCTTTGAGGGCATGGCTGGGATAAGCCCTGGGGCTGGCACAGCTCTGCTCACTCTTGTGCTCTCTCTGACAGCAGAAAGGAGAAAGTCCCTGGGAGACCAGCACACCCCCCCTCCACATCTGCCTGGCTTTTCCCCAGGCTGACACCTGCAGGCCAACATTGACCGTTCTGGGCACGATCCTGCCTACATTTTGCACTGTATCCCAAGGGAGGGAAGGATGCTCTGCACCAAGCGACTGCCTGAAGCAGGTTGAAGATGCAGATGAGAGTGTATTTCAGTTCAACAGATCAGGGTTCACCTTCCCGTTGTCTGTGCCCTGCTTAATCCATCACCTTTTTGACTTCTCCGGCGTTTTATCTTTGTTTGTTATCTCTCAGATTTTGGCAGGCGAAATCCCATCCCTGGGGATCCCACGGAGTTGGCGGCAGCCCTCTCACACCTGATTTTTGTCCCTTTGCCAAGGCAGGTGCTTCCCCCCTTAGCAACGTGGCACCGAGGAAGCAAACACAAAATCAGCAATTTCAAGAACCACACAACGTATTCAGTGCGTCAAAAAGGATTTTTTTTTTCCTTTTATCTTTGAAAAGTACTAAGTAAAGAAGGAACTGGGCCAACAAACTGATCACTGCATGGTCCCCCTGCCTTTTGTTCAGGGATTTTTGCAGCCGCCTTGTCCTCCTGAAGCCCAGCCTATCCAAAGGACTCTCCGACCGAGATGTAGTATTTCCCTCGACTCAGAAAATCCGCACTGATCTTTTAACAGGATTTCCCATGGATTGGCTATAATGTGGATTAAATAAAATAAAATAAAAAACCCACCCAGCTTTTCCCTTTCAGCAACGGGCGTTGCTCAGAACAGCGTGCTTTTATGCTACGGAGCAGATTTGGAAGCGGTGAGATTGCAAAGCAGAGAAAGGGTTTGATCTGCAAATGCACACCAAATCCCTGTAAACTCCTGTAAGTTTACGGCACAGCTTTCTGAGCCAGGCTGGAGAGCCGCCGGTGGAGGAGAAGGCATCGCACCTGAGCACAAACCACTTTCCCCTGGTAATACATGTGCACAGATTATGAAGAGACAGCATCTTAGCAAGCCTCTCCACGCTCGTAGCATCTCCTCTTTACTGATTATGAATAATAACTAAGTACTAGTAGGAGAGTGAATTTTTCCTTCCATCCTCATCCCCATCAGGTCTCCCCAGGGTTTCCAACCCCAGCTGCTGTTCACCATGCCCTGGCCTCCTGTTGGATGTACCCCCCTTCTGCTGCTCCAGTAACACCCTAAGGGCAGACCCACATCTTCAAGAGCTTTCAGCAAATGCAGCCTCTTCACTAAGCCCAGGACCAACACGATGGGGCAGAACGGCATGGGAGGGTTGGATTTTTGGGGTGGGAGTAGCCATGATGCCCTGGATGGAGCCAGCCCTGTGGGACCCTTGGAGCCTGTGCACCTGAAAGGAGCACGGACACATGCCAAGAGCCCACCCTCCTGTCCTGTGCTCCCGGGGGCCTCCCGATCACCGCCCAGCCCCTGCTGTGACAAAAGGCATGGTCAGGGCAGGGAGGAGGGCAGCGTGGCCTTCTTCCCCTCTCGGAGCCCTGGCACCCCCAGAGCCACGGGGCGCAGCGGTGTCCTGACGCAGAGCTGTCCCCATTGAAAGCATCAGAGCCGGCACGGCACCGGGAGCAAAGTCAGCAGCAGCGAGCCTGCTGTCTGGGATGCTCAAAATCCTGCCCCTCCTGCCCCTAAGCACACCCCAGACACCTCTGCTTTGCCAGCTTGCCCCCAAAGCACAGCACAGCCAACTTTTGCCTTTACCCCCGTGCATCAATAAAAAATAAAACCACCTGATGGCAACAGCCAAACAACTCCCCAGAGCACCAACCCCTGCGTTACAGCTACGCTTCAGGCCCGACGAAAAATTCATCTCTATAGCACAGCCATGCTCATTAATCCCCCCCCCACCCCCAAAAAGCTTTTCTTGTCTCCACCCGTTCTCTCCCCTCCCTCTGCACGGGTGCGTAAGAAAGACAGAAAGGAGGGTTAGGACTTCTCCAGTCATCTTCGCTTCTTTCCCTGTTCGAGACAACTAATGAGGTCTGCGTGGGCGAATGTCTCCTGCACCGTGTCAGATCTACACTCACATGGATCGACGCATGTGATGGGAGCACCGGGGGGGGGGGTGCGTGCGTACCAGACGCGCTCACGCCGAGCTGGAGGCCGCGCACACGCTGCAGCCGATGCACAGCCGCGCTCTCCTCCCTTAAAGGTTAAATCAATCCGTTATCCTCTTTATTAAGCTTTTGCATGCTGGAAGAGCTGTGCGGGAGGGGAATGGGTCATCTCTTCCCCTTCCTTGAGCTGTCAGAGGAATGAACTTGCTAGGATTCAAGCTTTAACCCTTGTGTCCCCCCCCAGATCTCTACCACCGCGCTGCCAGTCCTCCATCCTCCCCCTGCACTAAAGCACCCTAAAAGGAGCATCTTTTTGAACACTGGAGCATGGTGATGCCAGGCGAGCAGGCTGGGAGCGAGCTACGGACGCACAGCAACCTGCATCCAGTGGAAGCTACGTGTTGTTTCATGCTGCTTTGCGCCCCCATGAAAGCTTCTTCTTGGTGCTGATCTGCTCATCTTCCCCCTGGGCAGGCTGGAGAGAGAAGGTCTACACCATGTGAAATGAGCCAGGCAGGTCTCAGACCTTCCCATCACAGGCACGCAGCTGGAACGAGCACCCACAGAGGAACTCAGAGACAAGGTGTTGACCCGCTAATTAAACACTGACTTTATCATAGCAGGGACAGCAGGAAAGGGACAGCTTTCACCCACTGAAAAAAATGGATACCTGGTCCCACAGAAGAGAAAGAAAGGCCGAACCCCCCGGGAGTTCATTTCTACACATACGTAAATCAATCACGGGCCCAGATTTCTGGAGTCAAGTGGGTAGTTGCTTAGGGCTGATTGGTGTTTTTCTGTCATTGTGATTTTGTTTTGATTTTTGAGCTGGAAATTCTGCCTCTACAGAACACAAAACTTCCATAAGAATATTTAGACTCTTGCATCAGTTTTTCAAGGTCCCATCAATAAAATCAACATCTCCACAGGGTCAAGTTAAAACAGAGTCAAACCTAGTGTTTTTCTCTTTAGCCCAACACCCATTCGCTGCTTGGGAATCTCACAGACATCTTAATTTGCCAACCTCCAGGACTATCAGTTCATACATCCCTCCCAGCCTCAGGCATTTACCTGGATATGAACTTTTCAGGATCCACTCAGTAACTATTTCCTCAGACCAGGTTCTATATTAAAAGCAAGAGTTAACATTTTATACTCAATTGCCCAAGAAACAGGACACCCAGCAAAAATCCATTTACCCAAACCTCCAGCGAATGCTTCGGCTAAAAATAAGCTCATTTCCTGCAGTTAAACCTCATACCTGCTGTCAGAAACCTGAATCACACTGCCAGCAAGATATCAATCTCAAAACACAAACAGCACCTTTGCCTTTTGAAAACTATTTGGAGATCAGTGGGTGGACCCTAATAGATTACATAAACCATGCTGGAAGGGCGACAAATGAAAACGTAAGTGGCAAAGCCGGTGCAAATCAGAACCGGCTGGATTATCCAACTGGGGCAAATCAGCAGGAATCCATGAACTTCCATGGAGGCCTGATGATTCGTAGCAGCTGATCCACATTTTCCCTTCAGAAGCCTTTAATTTCAGTTAGTGTGAAAATAGCAGGCAGGGTTTAACTCCAACATATGTTAAGGGTTCTACCTACCACCAAGAGCTTGGTTGGAGGCGAGATATTAGGTGCTGCTTCTCTTGGATGTCTCCTACGTGGACTGGCCTTTTCCTAGTGCCTCTAGTGGGCTTCTTATAGGAACAAAATCACCTTCTTACAAAATCAGCTGTTGCTTGGCTGGAAAATTTGAACGTGCCGTTTTTTACGAGGCACGGTACCTTTACTCAGACCCCAGCACGTATCCGGGTACAGCTGCTCTCTTCCCTTCCTTCGGTTTGCTCTGTAATTATATCACATAAAAGCAATCAAGTCCTCTTGGCAAAATTTATTCACTTGATCCTTCTGGGGTCTAATCTTATAACCCTACGTGAGGGTATTTAAGGAATCAGGGTTTGAGTGTTGGCATGCTCTGTGGTGTGGGGCTCTGCGCAGCTCCTCGAAGGACGCAGGCAGTGCCGCTGCCCTCAGTCAGCTGGTGGGAAGGAAACTTGAAGGACGGGGTTCCAACCCATTACCTCTACTTGGGTACGTGGTGATTTTGGTGTCCAGGTGACCTTCATCCCCTTGGTGCTCTTATGGTCCCTTAGAAGCATTGGGTGTCTTCAGGAGACAAGAGAGATGCATCTGCAGCTCCTCCTGGCCTTTATCCTTGTCTACCACAGACACTCTCCATCTAGTTTTTTATTCCATTCAGTTCAAGGAGTTCTTAATCACCAAGAAGTCCTGTTGACGCTTTTAGGACTCCAATTCTACTTTTGGTTTTCTTCACTGCCTGGCCACTTTTCCTGTTGCTCACCTCTTTCTGGGCAGGTAGCATCTGAGGATTTCAGAAGGAGGTAGCCTCTCTCCCCTTTCCCCTTGGCAACATCTGGTTTGATGCAGGTTTTCTTTTCTTGTCAGCACCATCACACCTGCCTCCAGCCCCAAGTTTGGAAAAGATGGACATCCAGAGAGGACGTGTGTGAGCCAATTAAATCAGTATCTTAGGGTAGGCAGGGTCCATGCTGCTTTATTTGCCCCTGTGCAGACCTTGCCAGGTCTTCCCCTCTTTCTTGCAAGAGTTATTTTACAGAGTTCTCACTTACATGCTACTTTTGAGGCCCTGGTGACTTCCTCCCACCTCTCACATGGCCAAAGGTGGAAGCCTCTTATTACTGAAATTTAATGAGCAAAATGCTCCAACTGTTGGACATAACCGCTTTGGATCACCCATCTTGCACAAACACAGTTTACAGACCCCTGGTCATAAATGTACCAAGCTCCATTATAAAAGTAGATTGGCAACTTGGTCTCTTTATTTCCACGTGAAGGCCATCCCAGAGTCTTGTTCTTCTATGGTTAGAAACATTCATTTAATGTCCAGCCTAAATTACAAGGCCAGCTTCTCCCATGTCATTGCTCTTGACAAAGTTCTTCTCCCTTCTTGGCCCTTACACCCAACGTCTTCTATTACAAGCAGTCGTGCCTCCTCAGGGCTCATTTTGATGAGAAAGATGTCTCTTTATCAACACCCGGCAGTCAGGCAGGTCTGGCCCTGGCCGACATTCTGTGTGTTGCTTCGGCCTGAAATTCCCCTTGAGAGCCAGATCCCAGGACTGCAGATGACCTCCAGCGAAGTTCCTCCCACTCCCTCGTACAATGAAACAACATCGCAGATGAAACATTTGAGGAACACTTATTGCCTTTCTTTTTTTTTTTTTTTAATCTCAGCTTGTTTATGAGCTCTCCTTTGCTTTGATCTTGGATAGTGGCTTCCATCATCCTTTTCCAAGGAAGATGCGGTGTGTGTTTAAACAGGATGTGGTGTGTGTGCATGTGTGCGCATAGCACTGAGGTAGCCAAATAAATGATGAAAGGAAAATAAAGAGGCCAGAGCATGGTGTTTGAAGGATTCCCTCCGAGGCAGCTTCACCTCACCACTTGGCAGGCAGCTAGTAATTTTTTTTTTTTTTTTTTTCCTCAGTGGGATTAATTACATGGCAGGCGGAATTCAAGGAGTGTGATGTCAAAACTTTTAGCTTTAGCATGACTTGTCTGGGTCAACATAACCCAGCTGAAACTCAGCATGTGTTATACAGCATGTTCAGTGCCTTCCAGCAAGACCAACACGACAGTAATGGGCACGTTCCCCCCAAGGAGCCTCGCGTCTTGGGTACTCCCCGTGAGCATCGCTCTGCCCTGCGTCCCAGCAGAGGTATCTGGCCTGGCGCTCGCTGTCTCATCTGTTTTATCTAGACAACATGAGTACCGAGACGGGAGCGGAGTCGCAGATGGAGGTTTTCTTCTCTTTTGATTTCACTTTGTCATAAGCATGAAACAATTGCGGGAGGGTGGATAGATGGGCTCTGCCAACCCTGCGGCACCTTTTCCAGTACTGTTTTCCCAGCAGCCTGAATGCACTGGGCCCTATTTGCTCTGGGGTGTCCCACGGGAATTTCCCAGGTGACGTGTACGCAGGAGCGGAGGCAGCTACAGGAACACGGGGGGCTCAGATGCGTCCTCTGCTCGGGCTGAGGAGGACGCTTGCTGTTACCCACAGTTTACTTTCACACATAACTGGCCGTTTGCGAACCTCTCTTTGCCACGGCAGCCTCTGATTTATCCTGCTACGCCCAGCGTTAATTAACAGCAGCTTTGCCTTCATCGGAGCTCAAAGAGAGCAGCTAGCGAAGCATTCACACATTCGCGTCCCGCGTTTGCAGCCCGCGGAAAGGTGCTCGCCCACTCCCCTCCCTAAACTGCAGCCTACTTGCGCTGACCTTGCTAGCTCAGGGGACTTCGCCGGTGGCTTTTCTCACGTCCCCCAGCTGGAAGGGCTGTTGGTCTGTTTTCACATCTTACAGTATGTTTCTGTGCTAGTGTTACTTTTTTTTTCAGTTGGTTTCCCAAGGAAACAAGGCTTACGTGATTATCCGGGGTTTGTGCGTGTGAGAATTAATCTTCTTTTAATAACTTTTAAATCTGTTGGGCAGTTGCACCTGAATTAGGCAGCAAGGTTAAGGGTAGCATCTTCTATAGATAATATTTTCATGCAAACAGGCTGCACTGAGAGTGAAACCATGGCATTTGTGTCCCTGCTGAGAAAGAGCCTGAACCAGTGAGCGCTCAACCCCACTGTAGACCTCAGAGAATACACACGAAATGTCCCAACTGCACGAGGGAGACCGGTTGCCCTGTCAATGTTGGGTAAAAGAAAATGAAGAGTGTGAAGTATTTATACGGGGACCACGTACATAAAACATACACAAGAGGGACAGAGCTAGTGCTGTGTGCCCACCGGGGTCCGCCTCTCGAAATATCCATTGGAAACCCAGGTTTTCAATCCCTAACTCCACTGGAAGTCGGAGTCCTTTGCTAAATACCAAACTTGCCTTAAGTCCTTCCAGTTTAAAAATCAGAGCCTTCCTGAAGAATCCCTTTTTGTTACCCTCTGGACACGGCCTCAGCGGCTCTAGGAAGCATCCACAGACAGAGATCACATGGCTGCAATTAATTTTTTAACGAGCTTTTGAAAAAAATCTTTCAATCAAGGGATCTTCCAGGTCTACCACGTGCTCCCTTTCATGCGGGCTCCAGCTTTGATGTTGATGGGGGAAGGCTGCTGGGACGTGAGGGCAGCAGACAGTGCAGTTCGGTTGCGTGTGTGTGAAAGGAAAAGAAGAAACGGATCCAAAGCGAGAGACAAAAAGGGTTTTTCCAGCTCCTAAGTGGGAAGTTTCAGCAGACGGCACACAGCACGAGGAGATTTCTTTCCTTGCTGATTTATTCTTGGGCTTTCAGGCTGGTTTATTTAGGTTATATTCCAACACACACTGAGCTTGGATTAAACTGATTTCCCTTCCCTCTGTTTATGAGATGGCAAAGGATCAGGGCGCTACTGGCCCGTGCAGCGAGCAGCAGCTCTGCCGAGCACTTTGCTCGCCCAGCACACCCCACTGAGCCCAACTAATTCTTTCCTAGGCTGTGCTCATGCTTTCAGCCTAAGAGGGGATTGGGAGGGTCTGCCTCCAACTTCACAGCCCCCCTCCTGCCCTGCTCTCTCTTTCCTGGGCCCTGGACATTGCAATAAGGAATAAATCACTGCAAGGTTTATCCCCGCCGCCTGTTCTTTTGCAGTAGTGGTGGTTTCTGTTGTTTAGCCATTACGGCCAAAAAGTTTATTTCCAATCATGCTCCTGGAGCTCTGGTGCAGACCCAGCCCTTGGGTTTGCTGTGGCGTGATGCAAGCTCACTCAATGTCAGCTTTTAAATACAAGAAGCTCTGAACAGCCGCAGTTTTTAGCCTGAGATGCAGGCAAGGGTTGCTGTGGATGCTCGGTGGGCAGGCGCAGTCTGAGTTCAGGGTCTTGGATCTCAGTCTCGTCTGCCTGGCTCCCTGCCACTGGTCTTCCTGCTCTTTCCCCTTGTTCCATGTTCCCACTTGGTAAAACTGGGTTTCTGCTTGCAAAGTTTTAACTTTTTTATTGTGTTAGGAGGGAATATTAATTCCAAGTCTCTGCCTGTTTCTTCTTTCGGCTCAGCCAAGCTAGTGTCAGGGGCAGGACTGGGAGCCCCCTCCGCTCCATGCACAGCGTGCGGCCCCGTCCCGTGTCCCGTCGTCAGAGCCCCCAGAGCTATGATTTCCAAGCTTTTTCCCAGAGTCAAAGAGCACAACAAGACCTTGGTAGATAATTTTCTGCATTTAAACCTTCCAATTAAAGTCCGTAACTCTGCTGGCTGCTAAAAATCAAGGACTGGCAGAGCTGCTAATGTTATCTTATACTGTAAATTTTTCCATCCCTGGTTAATCCATCAGCCGGGCAGTGAAAACAAGCTGGTTGCCTCTGTTCAAAGAAGCTTTGTGACTTTATTCCTGCCCTTCTCAGATGATCTCCAGGTACCAAGCCCCTTTTCCCCCATACTGTCTAACAGATGAACACAACGTAACCTCAGAGCAGTTGCTCTCAACCTCTGTTCAGCTCGGGAGATGGTTGCTTTGATTTTAGACTAAAGAAATCTTTCTGTGTCCAAAAGCTTGTCCCACTCCCCACACCCCCCAGCAAGTATGTACGTGCTCTGATAAATGATGCTGGACTCTCCCTACATGCCTTGCTGCATTTTATCCTTACACCCCCAACAATACTGTTTCTGCTGTGCTGATGCTGCTCATTTTTTATTTCTTTAGCTTGGATGGCAGGAGTTTGCGTGTTTTGAATTCACCTGCCAGGTGGTGGCTGTGATGGATAGATTCCCACAGAGGTAAAGGCTGAGCCAAGAGGAGGGAGAGGGAAGCCCTGAGCAGCCTTCCCCGGCACAGGCGGGGAGACTGAGCTGTCACTGCTATTAATCAGAAAGCTGTCAGCACCGAGAGCAGCTACTCCAGAGACCCATTTCTATTATGGAGGGGAATAACAGCCCCGGGGAAGAAAGACCCACAGATAAGAAAGGCTTTGGCAAGGGACTCTGCAAACGCAGCAGCTCCCTGGTGGAAGTTAGGGGTTGGCTTCCTTTTGTAACGAGCAAAGGGGTTATTAGAAAAGAACAGTTGCACCGGCTTGCCCCGATAGCTGCCCTGCACATGCATGAAGATTTAATCCCCAGTTGCCACCCGCTGTCCTAAAGCACTCAGTTCCTATAGGGAAAGGATGGAAAACTGGAATCTTCGTGCCCACCTATCTCAAGGTAATGGTAACAATTTCAGGTATCCGGCTCGCTGTGCCAGAACGCTCCAGCCTGCCTGGGCTGCAGCAGGAGACAGTGCAAGAGAGCACCGCACCAGCCGTTCCGTGCCTGTATTACGTTGGTAACACATCAGGGTAATTCTCCTTCAAGCTATACTAACGTACCAGTCTGGCAGCAATAAAGTATTTATGCTTGCAAAATGCATAATTTACCCGTATGGAACATTTACAAGCCGCACTGATTTCTCATGAGTATAGGCATATGTTCATCTAGGTGCCCGTGCCTATATATTTAGCTGTATTAAGAAAGATGTACTTTGATTGCATCTGATTTGCCGAGTGATCGAGCTCACTCTCATCTATGGCTCGTTGTCGTTATTTACCACTCTCCCAATCTGAGTCATCTGCATTCTTTATTAGTAACGATTCCAGATTTTCCTCCCGGTCATTGACACAAGTATGGACAAGACACTGGGATGAGAAGCCAGCCCTGAAGGCCAGCACTGGGCAATCCCCACTTCATGCTGCCTCTCTATCAGTCATTATATCCAGAGATCTATTTGCATATGCTAACAAGGAGCTACAGATGCTTTGCCAAGTATTTCAGGGGAGGTAGAACTCGGACTCATGTGAGTTGTCACAACTGATTCCATAAATTGGATTGTGTCGAGTTTTTGCTCAACTGCCAAGATTTTGCACTGGAGGTAAGGCAGGGCAGAAGCAGACAGAGCTCATCTAATTTCATGGGAAATTTACTTCTTTTAGCGGGTTTTTGCAGCGGAAGAACTACTCATGTATAAGGAATGTAGTTTAAGCAATCAGTACACTCCCAGCATCCTTGTCATTGTCTGGAACATCTATAACCCGATGAGCAGAAATATCTTTCCAGGTATCATGGAAAATGTATCAAAATCCATTTTGTATTGTCCAGAGAAATAATTAACATGAGACTCAGTTTGGCCTTGCATATGCTTTTTCTTAGTAAATCGTTGAGCCATTAACCTTGAGAAAGTCAATGCGCCAACCTTATCGAATTCAAGTAAAGAACATTCAAAGTAATATTCAGAAGCAAAATATATTCACGGTTTCTTAATACACTCTTGGGTCCTGAACTGTGACACCAAATTAGCCTTTTCGCTTCCCTTGCCACCTGCCCATCATCCCCATCCTCTGCTCCCCTTCTCAGGGACTGCCGGGAATTTTGACGAGTGAAGAAGTAGGTAGGCTCAGCTTTCATCTAAAGAAAGCCTGAGTGATGCGGGTAAGTTGGGGGCAGATTTATTGTCATGGTCCAACACAGAACACGCCACATTTTGACAGAAAGGAAAATTTTTCATCAAGGCTTACAAACCTTATTCAAATCTCACTGAAGTCACCAAGTAAGCAGGACTGTTGCTATGGATTGGGCACTCGCTTTGGGTTAGGATTATTAAGGCATGAGTTGACGGTGCCTGTTCCAAAGTCACTTCAGTATCAGAAAAGTCTTCTCATCTGGTTCACTTTAATCAGTCAGCAGTCCTGGGTAACACCTGGAGTGGATACCAAGCTATGCTAAAAGAAAAAGGCAAGTCAGAGGAAATCAGAGATGCCTTTGATGAGAGCTCACTGGGGAACAGAAGGCAAATGCAAAGGCTGTCCCACTCTGCCAAGGATCAAGCACCCTTCTCTTCTCTATCACAGACACGAGTCCCCAGCCAACATTTCTGGAGTCAGAGCTCTGACCTGACCTCATCCCTAGCTTACTTCCAGACCACCCTTTCCTGGGTCTAGTCAGATCATCTCCCAGTATCTTCCTGTAACTGGTGGGATGGCTGGCACTGAGCTCTCCACAGGTGGCCCAGCTTTATTTTGTTGCTCCCCATACTCAAGACCACTGGTTGCTTGTCTTCTCTTCCCTAAAAAGGGGAGTCAAGAGTGGCTTTTCACTGCCCTTCTCAGACTCAAACATGGCCATTTCGGGGTGCCATGGCCACCTCCAAGGCATCCCATCCTCCCTCCTTTTCACAGACACAGGGGAGCCAGTGGGTCTCATCTCACATGTTGGGTTGGTGTTCTGGAAATGGGACAGCAGTGGGGTCCAAACTGCTGCAAAAATGTGGGTGTTGTATGGATGGGCAAAGTCTCGTGGGCTGAGACTGTAGCTCAGGTACTCTTGCAGAGTAAGTACAGTCGCAGGGCAGGAGGGAGAACCGTCGCTGGGTGCTTGCCTCGCGCCCTCTCCTGCAGACAGGCTCACCCACCGAGGCTTTTGTCTCCACATCCACAGGGGATTTCTCCTGTTTCAGCTGGGAAGAGCTGAGCCTGAAAACTGAGAAGCTCTGAGTGCCAGAGGGGAAGAAACAGCTTTAGTGACCTCAGGAGCTTTCCAAACTGCACCCCCTAAAATAATATCCCCTTCCAATTAAGACAAGTACCAGAACCAGTGGTTTTTCATGGCCTGAGAATGAAAATAAATGTTAAATAAATAATTCAGGGCTATAAAACCATTGTATGTAAGTGATATGAAAATAGGGTTCATTTTGATGTAGATGGTTTTGCCATTACTTTTTTTAAGATAAAATTGACTCTTTCCTTTGTCCTACATATTTTCAACTTATTTTGAACCCTAAATCAAAACATTTTTTCTTTAAAAAATACAGACGTGCTTGTTTCAACAGTTTCAGTGCTTCCCCCCGAAGGAAATGGTTTTGAACTGAGAAATTTGTCAAATCAGCTCCCATCAACAATTTTGGCTTTAATAAATTATACTTTCCTAAAGGGAAAGGAACCGCAACAACTAACATTTCACAAAAGTAATAAAAAAAAAATCCTGACCAGTGACCAGTTCTTGATCTGGGGGACTCGAATTACCCTGGGGTGCAAGAATGAAGGTTTGGGTGACCTGGCCAAGGGTTTCACAAAAAGCAGTGAGAAGACCAGGAAAATAAATGTAAACATCATGGGGATCTGGATGAAGGCTCTTTTGGCCAAGTTCAGCATGCCTCGGCCTCCCCATCTGTGCAATGAGGGCAATAATACTCAGCAGATCTGGGTCCAGCTGTGGTGAGGATGGGAAAGAGGACAGAGAAGCTGGGAAGCCACGTAGCAAGGATGCACTGCTGGGTGAGCTCTGCTGAGGATGCGGTTCACGGGACAGTTTCAGACGCCTGGCAGCTGAGTTAGTGGCTAGGGTCAGAGGCAGAGAGGGTCTCAAATGGTTCCTTTTTCTCCATAAACTCCTGTGCTCTCATTTTCATTCCCAGCTGAATGAAACCAGTTTGAAAGCCCCGAATTCTTCGGCAACAAAAGTGGTGTTCTGCATCCAGATCCACTTCTTGCTCCATCTATGTTTTGTCCGGCGTGTGGAGAACAAGTAAATATTCCAAGGCCGTGACTTCTAATGTCTGACGTGGCCCATGGTGCGCAGAGCATCGCAGGAGACAGCTCCGGGTCAGGGAAGGGCACTGCTCAGCCTTGCTGTTCAGTCCTCTCCCCAGGAGCCTGAAGAGGAAAGCATCTCTTACAACCCTCTGCCTGCACGCTCCGGGCTTTGCGTTGTAAATGTTCCACAGAAGTGAGTCCCTCCCTGACAAAGAAATGAAAAAAAATTATTTACTTAGGAAAAACAAACTTGTGGCTGCTGTCACAGAGGAAAACTGCAAGCTGAGACAAGGTGTCATAGTTTTGTTATCAGACCAAATAGGTGAGGTCAACAGCAGCCTCTATAGGGCTGGTCCTTGAGGGACCCCTCCAGAAAAACCATGGGTGAGGAGCATAAGGGACTGATCTGCTCTGCCTGGGCACAGGTCAAGAAATAATGAATCTTGTGCATGGAAAATTTAGGCAAAAATGTAGGAATGATGGCTGTCAAGGAGGAAGGTGAGGTGTGACAGGATCTACCCAGGGCACTGTAGGATCTGCCTCCAGGGCTCTTTGGATAAGGCTGTGTCAGGGGTGGCTGATCCTGCCCTGGGGCAGGAGGTAGGGTGATCTAGAGATGTCCCAGAGTCCCTGCCAGCCCCTTTTCTCTAGGTGTCTAGCAGGTCTCTGCTATAAACGGGACTATAATTTTTCTCATTTGGCTGTTCAGTCCATGGAAGGACTCCAGGGGGGAGCACAAGACACTTTTCAGTCTGGTGATGAAGGGCTCCTGCGTGATAAGATACACACCGCAGACATTTCAGTGCTCTGACACTGTGCTGCTTTAACTCTTCCACAGCCTGTTCCACATCCACAACACCCAACCGTTGTGGTGCCTCTGGCATTTTTTTCGTGTGTCTTCCACAAATGTCACTGTTGGTCTGGGGAAAAATCCAGCAGCCAACAGAGATCCAGGAATCCACATTTTATTGCTCCCTATTGAAAAAGGGTTGGATTTTTAAGGGAAAACAAATCAAATTGTGGCCTAACTTCACAAAAATCACTATCGTGAAAGCAGTCTATGCCAGGTAGGACCTGAAATCTAGTGTAAGAGCAGAGGTGGGACCCACAGTATAACTAATTAATATTTTGCAGAAGAGAGCAACGGAGACACAAAAATTTAGGATCTTGTAAAGGGCAGACCCCTCACAGAACTTACTCATGACAGAATTATTTTTCTTTGTAGCTCAGGACCAGAAGGGACCCAGTCTATAAGGAATCAGGGAGCAGTCACCACGGAGGGTGAGAAATAATTACTTTAAAACTGCAAAGTAATGCTAACTAAGATGAAGCGGCAAAACATTGTGCAGCCTTGTCAGAAGTCTGGATGTATGTTGCCTTTCATAGAATTACATGGGTGACCTCTGCAGCTGCAAATGGAGTGACAAACAGCAAATGCCTCAAGAACAGAGGGAAAACAGCACTGAGATGTCATTAAACCTGAAGTAAATAGTTCCAACCACTTCCTCATCAAGAATGCCACAGTCTTGACCTTGGCAAGAAATCAAGTGGACCCATCCAGAATAATCTCCCTGCTTCACATCCAGCATAATTTGAAAGTTATGAAGTAGTCACGTCCTCTAGTGTCCTTGCTGAGTTTCCATTTATTAAGGGGAGTATTCAGTATTGTTCTCTGCTTTTCATGCCACAACTTATTGTTAAAATACAAAGGTGGAAGGGAAGAAAAATGCTCTGTGTAAAATCCTGGCTGAAAGCTCGTGACCTCAAGAATAAACATCCGTCAATTGAGAAGACACACAGGCTGTGCTCAGAGATGGAAAAGTGCTGTGATAAGGCTGAAAGAGTGCTGCAAAACAAAAGTGGCACATATAATTCTTTGGTTATTAAGAGAAGCACTCTCCAACTGCCTCCTTTGAAGGAACAGCTTGTTCAGTCTTTTGCAGACGTAAGAAATACAGGAGTCGGACACGGAGGTGTGCACAAAGCCCAGTGGGCAGTCGCGGGCAGCCTCCACCCAGGCTCTTCTCCAGCAGGACGCAAGCCCAGGCGTTGGGGTGGAAGCCTGCCCAAAGCGAGGTGTAGCCATGCAGGCTCACTCTGCTGACGCAAGGGCGACAGCGTCCTACCCTTGGCTCCATGCTAGACCCAGCCTTAGAGCTGCCTTTGCATTTGATTCTTGATTTGATTCTTGACCTTGGGTGACTTCCAGATTGCAGAGGAGACCTGCATTCACATGTCATCCAACTGCGTTCTCCCAAAGTGAGCAAAAATCAAAGGGTTTTTTTTTTCATTAGCACAGTATCAATCGTCTCCTACTTTTCCACTGCTTCATTAATGAACAGGGTTATCGGTATTTCAATGCCATGAATTAACAGAAGCAGAAAATTAAATGATTCAATCCACAAGTGGTTTTGTAGGTTCACGGTATTCTTGTGCGTTTAAGTAAAGCCATTCCTCGAACATAGTTGGGCAACGGCATTGCTACGGTAGCAGAATAATTACTGTAATTGTCACAAATTGTTAACTCAGCGGGTGACACAGTGAAGTGCAGTTCATTCAAAAATGAGATACGTGAATCAAGCAGCCCCAGAAAACAATAAACTCCTCTGAATAAATGTCCCAGGAAGCTTTACATTTCATCCTGCCCTTAGTAACTTCGGATTGCTTTAATTTTAACCATTTTGCACACAATTAACAAGTAAGCCGCCTGCCTCAAGATGACTGGGCACAGTCAGTCATCCTGTCTGCACCACTGTCGAGATTTGAGCTGGAGCTACCTTTGCTTATGTGCTTTTACCATATCTACATCTATGCTCATTTAAGTGCAGGAGCTGCTGAAAATGTCAGTCAGGCTTTGCTGTGATTGCTGTACTCATCAGTGATGCCTTGATAGCACCAGTAACCTTCCTTCCCCCGCTTTGTGTGTGCCTGCGCTGTAGAACACGAGACACCAGAACAGCTGTAACTACCTGGATTTCTCATTTGGTCAAACCATCACCCGCACTTCCCATTTGGTAAAGTCATTCTGTAAAATTAAATGAGAAGAAATCTGGAAAGAAAATCTCCGTATCTAAAAGCCTTTTCTTTAGGGAAGGTCAACTCTGAGTCTAAGCAGATGGAGCCCTGTTTCAGCTGACACTTCTGGGTAGTAAACAGATAAGGGTAACAGTCTTTAACTGATTTTACATCTCCACGTGTGTACCTAACAGCGAGCAAAGGATTTCCTGCAACCTCCTTCCTCAGGCTGTGTCTATGGAGGTTGAAATTTGTCAAGGTGATTTTCCAATTTTAAATGTGGTTTGTTTTTTTTTTTTCCCTCCTGAAGTCAGGTGTTTCCATTCTGATGGATGTTTTCTCATTTTCTGATTTCTTTTTTAGATATTGCCTCCCCACCACCCCTGTTTTCTCTCTTTTCGCTGTTTCCAGAGGACAGGGGGACAAGTGATTAAAAACAAATGGATTTTTTTTTTTAACTTGCAGTCTACAAAAGGAAGACCTATCTTTGTAAATAAGATCCCCCCCCCCCCCGTTTTACCTGTAAATTGTTACCAGCTTTGACAACTCTACTGCGACAGGGACATCTGCTGAAGAAATGTGACCTTCGATGCGATTAAGCGGGGATGACTGACGGTCACCTTTCCCTGTTTTTTCCCTTACGATGTCTCTAAAACTGCCACCCTTTAGTTGCCAGGTGGGTTGTATGGTCCTCATCTGAGCCACAAGCCTGAATTGCCAGTGAGTCTGGAAAACCTTCTGCCGAGTGCCAGTGCTGGTGGCCGGTTGGAAAAGGGCTGGAGGGAAGGCAGTGTACGAGCTAAATCCAAAGAAGGGGAAATTCCTCATTGTGTCGTACTCTTTCTTTGGAGTTATGCTGGAAATAAAGCAGCGTTCCTCCTCCAAAAGCAATGTGCTTCTAAGAAGCCAGACTCATTTCAGCTAATCCAGCGCTCACGCACGTGATGGTGTAAAGGCCAAATTCTCATTCCTCTCATGCTGGGGTAAGGCGGCGTCATGTCACAGTCAGGCACTAATAAGTCCGAGTTTAAGGTTCGGGGCTGGCTTCAGGCGTCACCATGTTTCCCATAAGATTCCTACAGACACTCTCTTGGATAATTGCAGGGATGATGTTGTACAGTAATGATGAAATATTGCTTTTGAGAGTGGTGCTTTCACAAATAACAGCAATTGTGTTCAAAAGAGCAATTCTGAGGCTGGCTGTGCAGGTAAATTACCCGAAATACCTGTAAAGACAGTCAGATAAAATAACTGGAACAATGCTAGGGCTAGTATGATGCTCTGGGGGCAGCTAAACCACTTTTTCCCATAAATCCTTTAAGTCCAACCTAATAACTTCCTCAGGGAGCTGACAGCCCTTCCCACAAGGACTTTTTCTTTAAATTTCTTATGTGCAAAAGTAAATACTTGATTTCATCTGACAACAGCAAGACAGATGTTTTGCTTAAGGATGGGAATGAGTCAGGTTCTTCTCTGCCTTCTTTGCAATCTGTCCTTGGCTACTTATTACAGGAGTAGCAACCCCTGCAAGCACAGACTCGGAGGTCAGCCAGGGGCTAGGGATGCAGTGACTGGGACCAAAGGCTATCTGGGCAACTCTTCACTTGGTTAGGTCCAGACATATTAGTTTATGAAAAGAAGTCAACACAGCTTTATCCAAAAGAGCAAGATTAAGTGTATTTAAACAGCTGAAAACTTGCCTGATTTCTATTGCTCTAAGCCTTCAGAGTGGCCCAGGCACCAGAAAATGAAATAAGGCTCCATTCAGGAAAGTCATTCAGACTGGAACATTTGCTTTCCATCCTGCAAAGCTACTACTGCATGACCAGGGAGTATGGACGGCCTGTTTTTCAAAAGAAGAAAGAAAACATTGGAAATGTCAAAAGGGAAAGGCTAGGCAGAGTATAACTCTGCCTTGTACCCTGCTGGGTGCATATTGAACCTTGTGCAAGAAGAGTTAAAGGACGTAAGATCCAACAAGTACAGACTTGGGCTGGGAGGGATCCCAAGGAGACTGCCTAAACACAGTCCCCAGTCCCGCCGTGGTGATGTGCTTGGGGAGTAGAGACTGACTCCCGCACCTTTCAGACACGCTTCTGAGATCAGAAAAAATTACAAATCCTGTCATGAGGACAGTGAAACAGAGGCAAAGCAGGAAGGCAGAAAGCCTTCGCAGATCCATTTATTCTCTGCGCGCTCTGCCTCTTGCTCTCTATCTTCGAGCCAACGTGAGCAGACGCTCAGGACAGGGGGAGGAAATGGAGTCACTGCTGTGCTCAGGCTCAGCTCCGTTATTTCTGACTTCTGTTCATTTTTATACAGGAGCAGGAGGAATTTGTGCCCTCTGGGCTTTTCTGGGATCTAAATACATCGGTGTGCCCCCAAATCAGTGCTATTTTTTCTGGGAGAGAGTCCATTTTGCTTGGGACTTTGCTTTTGTTTCTCTTGGAGCCGCATGGCATTGCACAGCTTTTCTAAGGATAAGATCACAGACTATGCACTGTGAAGATTAAGGGGACTTGTTCGTGGGGATACTGTGGTTTTGTTAATGGACAAAAAAGGAGATTTTTGTGAGCTCAACTTACATACAAAATGAATGTACATTACTCTGTTCTAATTGCAAATAGCTTGGCTGGGGCTTTAAAAGCCTTTCATTCCAAGTCCAGTATTTGTCAAATGTCTTTTAATACTAACCATGGTTATAAAGTGCACATTATTATTGTTAATACTTACAGGAGCCTTTTCAGCAATTGCCCTGCTCCCGCCCAGTCCAGCACAAACACTCTCCCTAGCATGGAGAATTGGAAACAGCGAGAATTAGAAGGGACCCAGATAAGAGGAAAATAAGTGGTTTCATAAAGACTGAAGAAAGAACTCTTAAAAGGCTGAAAACCCAGAACTGCCTAATCTGAGTGCAGACACCCCCTCCACCCTGCACCCTGCAGTGCTGAGCTTGCAGAACTTTACTCTTACCCTTCTTTCCCCCTATTTATTGTGCTTTGTTACATATTTTAGGTTTAATTTTCATAGAAGAAACGAGCTCACTTCATTTCACCGGCTGGATTTCAGGCACCAGAACCACAGGAGAGGGTTTGGCTATTCAGTGCTGCCAGGGAAGTTTTGTCTTGTCTCGTTTGGGCCGATGGTGGGCAGAAGACCATGACTGAGCACCTCACAGCCACCCTTCCCTGCCCACGGCCAGCACACGTGTGAAGTTCAGAACTGCTGGTAGCCTTGCTCTACCAGCCCCCGTGTAACTTGGATAATGAGATCCCTACATCCAGAGATCAAGACAAAATCTGGATGAAATTCAGACATCTCGGTCTAGGAAGGATTAGGGCTTAACGTAATGAATCCCACTGACTTCCAAGGAGACCTCAGTGAACCCTTAAGGATTGACATCACTTTTGAAAGTACTCCCAAATTGCTGCAGAACTTTATAGCTTGAGTGACTTGACCAAGGCCATGAAGAAAAGCCTGTAGTAGAGCTAGGCATTATCTTGGGTCCTCTAAATCTCTGTGTGGTCCTTTAGATCCTAAAGAGGCCTGGTTAGTGCCATGCCCCATGTAGGTCTACATCTCTTTTCCTTAACACCAGGTTAAGCCTCAGCCCAATAATATCTCTTTAGGAAGCATTATACAGCAACCAAAGAGTAGTATGTAGAAAAAGATTAAAATGCCTCATCATTGTTATGCAGTTTAATTAGTTGTGAAACAGTATCCCGGGGTGCATTAAGAGGAGTGTGGCCAGTAGGGCGAGGGAGGTTCTCCTCCCCCTCTACTCTGCCCTGGTGAGACCCCACCTGGAGCACTGTGTTCAGTTCTGGGCTCCCCAGTTCAAGAAAGATGAGGAACTCCTAGAAAGAGTTCAGAGGAGAGCAACAAGGATGATGAGGGGACTGGAGCATCTCCCCTAGGAGGAAAGGATGAGGGAGTTGGGCTTATTCAGCCTGAAGAAGAGAAGACTGAGAGGGGACCTCATCAACACGTACAAATATCTCAAGGGTGGGTGTCACGAGGATGGAGCCAGACTCTTCTCAGTGGTGCCCAGTGACAGGACAAGGGGCAATGGGCACAAACTGAAACTTCCACATATGTGGAAGAACTTCTTGACTTTGAGGGTGACAGAGCCCTGGCCCAGGCTGCCCAGGGAGGCTGTGGAGTCTCCTTCTCTGGAGATACTCAAAGCCCGCCTGGACGATGTCCTGTGCAACATGCTCTGGGTGAGCCTGCTTGAGCAGGAGGGTTGGGCTGGGTGTTCTCCCAAGGTCCCTTCCAACTCTTGCCATTCTGGGATTCTGTGTAATTAGTAACTAAATTGCCCATGCCAACAACAAATATCTGGTCTGTAGGGTTGAGAAAAGGGACGTTCTTGCTATGCAGAGTCATAATCTGATCATTCAGCGAGAGACTTTGGAGATAAACAGTCCAGGAGAAAATGTCAGTTGTATCGACATACATTAAGTGCAATTTGCATAAATTACATGCTATGACGGATCAATACACAATCTTGTTCATGGCTCATACGCCTTCTTCTCCTGTCACCTCAGGAGTAAAGCAGAGCATGGTCTGTGTGTCAACACATGCATGGTCTTGCCTGGCCAGGCTGATGTCAGCCCCAATGCTGCCATTGCTGAAGACACTTTTAATGCGTACCAACTGGTCAGGCTCAAATCTAGTTTTTTTTTTTCTCTGGGCATTTAGCATACTCTTCTAACCAAATTAAAAAGTATAAATTTCTGCTTACGCTACACTCAGACAGTGTGTCTGAAATTGCCGCAGCTGACAATATCAGCCATGACCTCTTTCCTCAGCTGTACAAGGTCAGCAAGGGTAGACTGAATTTTTAAGCTGTTTGGTGTAAGTTAGGAAAAAAACCCCAATTGTCTGGGAAATGCGAGACGTTGCAATAAACTGTGTGATAAGATTATGAATGCCACAAACTCTTTGCATGAAGTGTTCACAAGAAATCCTACTTTATTGTTTTTCAGGCTGAGAACTTGTCCTATTTGGAAAAAGCCTCCCAGGGCTTGTCCAAACCCTAATGAGAACCGATTAATCCAACAGGAGCAAGGGGAAATCTAGCCAGCACGTCCAATTCTCTCCCTTCACAGTAGCCTCATTCAAACATACCAACCTCTAGCTTTAAAACCTGTGAGGTTGTGGGTCCAGAGGGACTTCAGACTTCCTTCTAGTCCTTAAAATGGACAACCTCATTTGTCTGAATATGTCTCGGCCTCTAGAGAGATGAATAAAACAGTAACCTGCATGTCAGCAGTTCCTGGGCTGTCTACCGCTGTGCCTCTTTGCTGTAGCAGGCGTTGTGGAGAGTACGTCTAACTGTGCCAGAACCAACCCACCTTTCAGACATGTGGAGATTTCCTCTCCTTTTTGCAAGACTTTAAACCTCTCCTCAAAACCCGGACTCCCTTGGCAAAGTATTTCAGTGTGGGCTCCCTCTGTTCACTTTCTTGACTGCTGGTCTAGCAACACAAACTCTTGTTTTATCCTGAATCTTTCTTCCCCCAGCCCCTTAAAAAAAACACCAACAAAAAAAAAGCCAGATGGCACAGGAATGTCAATGCTAGTTTAATGGTAAATGTGAGAAGTAAAACAGAAGAGGGAAAAGCAAAGAAATTTGTAAGCAGTCCCTATCCATCCAAAGCAACCCAAAGAAGCAGGTTCTCCAGAGACATAGTTCTTCTGGAATCGAACATATGGCAAATAGATTTTCTATTTTAAATTCACAAGCGAATGTTGGAACTTTCAAGCCAAAACCAATACATGATTTTTTTTTCTTTTCTTTCCACCCAGCAGTAGTTAGGGTCTTCTGTATTGCTTTGCTCCAATGACTGAAAGGGCCAGGAGTAAAAACTGTGGCCTCACCAAAATCAATGGCAAAAATCCTCCAGTTTAACAGAAGCAGGCTTTCAGTTCGACCCTGGCAGACTTTCACAGTCCGAACAGCCGCTCAGCTTCGGCGTACTGAAAGTGGCAGAATCCCATATAAGATCCTGGTGGCATTATAGCCACATTCCATGACCCCACGCCCTCCCCTGGCAAGCAAGAAGTGACAGGTTATTCTATTTTTAGAACAAGTTTACTGAATGGACGTTCTTGGGATTCAAGAACAAAATCTTCATGCTTCCAGCAAATGTGCCCCTCCTGCTCCACCCAAGCAGCCTGGGATTCCGGCATTTTGCACCATGGAGAGATGGTCCATGTTAATGTGTCGCCTCCCATGTGCTGCCTCTGCACTAAAATCCCTCTCTGCCAGATAACACGTGTGATCCTTACCTCTTGTTCGATAATATTTATCAACACTCCCTTCCTTTCCTTGGCATAGGCAAGCTGGGAGAGACCAAACTGGGAGCGAAGCGCCGGGACCTGCCTCCATCCCAGGAGCCAGCAGCAAGTCCCACATGCTCCTTTTGCACGAGGATTTTCCTTTCATAGAATCATAGAAGGTTTTGGGTTGGAAGGGACCCCTAGAGGTCATCTAGTCCAACCCCCCTGCAGTGAGCAGGGACACGGTTAATTAGATCAGGTTGCTCAGAGCCATGTCCAACCTAGCCTTGAATGTTTCCAGGGATGGGGCCTCCACTACCTCTCTGGGCAACCTGTTCCAGTGTTTTACCACCAGCCTTTTTCTAATCCAGCTTCCACAAAGGGGCTGTGAGATGCTGGGACCGAGCTGCTGCTTTCCCCCACCCTGGCAGAGGCCACGTTTCAGCCTGGGGAGGAGGCACCACCCTCTGCTGACTTGAATCTGACAAATTTCTTATTAAAATTGTTATCAATGTATCTGCCCTGAGGACTAAGCCGACAGTTATAATGCAGTCTGGGGTCCTTTGGGGAAGAGAAGCGCTTTTTAAACGTAGGATGGTGTTATTAATGATAAGGAAGGCATTATAGTGTATAAAATTAGTCTGCTTGGAGACATCTACCTTCTGTTCCTTATAGAGTGTGACATCCTTATGTCTGCCCTTATCTGCAAAGAATATAATTTCATTAGCAAATTGGAGTATCTCCATCTCTCCTAATTATTCATTATTTCTTCTAGCTTTTTAAAAACAACTGAGATGATGTTTAAAAACTTGCTCAGTAAAAACCACAGCCAGGCCTCCCCTAGAGCTCCCTCCTGCCCGCGTGCCTTCGACATGGCGCTCGGGCTTCGCCAGCACTGCGGTGCTAAGCAGGGAGACCGGCTGCAGCCCAGCTCGGGAGCAACCTGCAGCCTGTTGTCAACTGAAATCTCAATATTTATTTTTAAGCTGCAGGAAAAGCGCTGCCTAAGCAAATCCTGGCCGCACGCAGGTGTCCCCTGGGCACGCTCTGAAGCGATTACCGACGAGGACAGTTGCTGACGAGGGCACAGGCAGGGTCAGGCCGACAGACGGAGTGGGGGATGTTTGTCAGGTTGGGCTGACAGGCACGGAGTGAAGAGCTGCTGCATGCCCCAAGCACCTTCTCGCCCTGCCCGGCCCAGGGAGCATGAGCTCCCTCACGATGCAGGCGGCCATGTCTCCTTTTACGTCTGCATTGCTGGTAGCTTTCTGTTAGAGGTAAGGCCTCACTGGGGCTCGCACGGAGCCTTTCCACTAAGCCCCCCCACCCTCTTAAAACAGGCAAAGCCAATTTCTGAGAGACTTTGAAGGGAAAATGTGCTTTTGTTCTGCCGTCCCATAGACAAGCTGGGGAGGAAGAGGCAGTAAGCCACGGGGAGAGGGAATAACCCAGGCCGTGACTGAAAGCCACGCCTCAGTGTCCCTGCAAAATGGCCGCTCTGCTGCCTCACGGTCCTCAGAGCATCAACCTCTCAGGCCTTCTCACAGCAGCAGCCTCTCAGTCCTTCTCCACACAGCATCAGCCTACAGCCTGAAGCCAGGAGCAATGAAATAATATCCATGCCATCTTAAAAAGAGAAACCATAATGAATTGACAAGTGCTTCCAGCAGTTTGAATCCTCACTCATCCCTGTTTGCGATCACCGCCTGCTTCTGACCACCCAGGTTAAAAACAGGCCCAAACTGTGATAAGGATGACAAGATTCTTAATGATTTGTATTTACTGCAGAAGGAAAAAATGAGCTGGTGGAGTGAGATGGGATTATGTTCCTTTGTAAGGTTACAGACGTGCAGCATGGAGTTCATTGCTAATGGGGTTAATCCTTCTGTTGGGGAAAAAATCAGATGGTAGCACCTTTAAGTTGGCTCTTGGCAAGTACTCGATTACTGCAAGAGACCAGTTAAATCAAATCGGGGTCAGAATGTCTCAGAACAGGGAGAAACAGTTCTCAGCCTTGTCTGGCTCATCAGAAAGATGATGGGGGTTAGGATTCTGCTGTGAATGAGGTTCAAGTCAATAAACGCCTTGTAATTAGATTCACTCTAGTGTTTTGTTTTCCTTAAAATACATATAATTAAATGAAGAAAAAAAAAAATGTGCGAAGAGTAAAAAACATCCCTGAAAGCAGAAATAAGGCAGGCAGGGAGGTAGGCAGGTTACTGCACCCTCGTACAGCAGGGCTCTGTCCTCTTGCACGCTGCTGCTTTCCTCGGGGGCAGACCTCACCAAGTCAATGCTACAAGTACCTGGGGATGAAATTCAAGTTCCATCCAAAGCCCTCTCCATCACCTGAGCACCACCTAAACCCTTGTGTTAGGGCCTTACAAATGCTTTGAACAATATAGTGATCTTTGGATTTGCTGTCTGTACTGGGGAATGCAACTGAGCCTTCCCTATGAGATCCATTTAAAGACTGCCTGTTATTAAAGACTCACTTAAACCCCTTAAACACTTGAGAGAAAATGATACCTAAGTAGAATTCTCATTATGTTAAGAAATCCGAATAACTGTCTCGTTGTCTTCAGAGGGATTTAACTGCTGCTTATGGAAGACCACACCTGGGTCACTGCGCATCGTCTGGACAGGGGTTACCTACTGTGACCAGAACATGCGTGACTTTTGCTCCAAAGCAGGCCAAGGATGGACCATTGGCTGATGACCACGGTGAGTTTTACATTCACATGGTCAGGACCTTTCTCATGCTTAAACAATTCAGCGGTTGCAAAGACACAGCAGAAAGACCAAGGCAAATCTCAGGCCTCTTGAGAACTGCTTGGTTTCATATGCTCCAAGAGGCAGACGTGTCTTGATCACCTACCTGCTGTCAGAGACCTGGAACTATGGGTCACAAATTGATTTGGATTTTATTCTCTAATGGCTCAGAAAGATTTCTTCTGCATTGGCTTGACAAAAGCCTCTTCATCACACCAGATGGATCAATTGAATCCTGCTGATAATGCTGTAGTCTTTGTTACTTCCTCTGCTCTTTATGTCTCCATATAAAGAAAATGTGAAATAGGATCCTCTCAAGATATTGGGGGAAAAGTAAGATATCCAGTGTTAATATGCTTAGACGTTATCTCAGCATCTCAGTGGGGATTGTCTTCACCTGATTCTTAATTTAGTACTTTAATACTTTTCCAGATCACGTTACATAATTAATAAATCCTCTGTATTACAGAGAATTTTATTGTGCTGAAGAACATCACAATAAAACAGTCTTCTATTATTTTTTAATATAAGTCCTCTTACTAAAATCACCACCCTTCAACAGAAAAATGCTAACCTGTGTAGGATTGTTAAGTATCTGTTGCCTTTCCAAAGACAGTTGGGGTCATTAACAGTATTTATGCAATCCCGGAGTATAGGGCAAAAGAAGGTAGTAACAGCCTTTTGATTTTCAGAATAGACATCATATATCTGAATTTAAAAAAAAAAAATAAAATGGAAGGCAGTATTTCATAAAGAAACCAATATCATTACTGACAATCACGAGAAACTAAGACGCACTCATGCAGAAAGTCAGTGGCCAAGGTCACAGGAGTGCAGCATTTTCATTCCCCAGGCAAACACTAGATCCTTTATGTTTTCCTCCATCACAAAAGGACTACTCTTTGGATGGGGAAGGTTTATTTCATACAGGTTGTGATGCACTCAATGAGATTGTTGGTAACAAACCTGTGAGTAACAAACCTCCTCCTCACTGAAAGAGAGATCCCTGGCACTTTGTCTTGGTTCTGTTCTGCACCCGCCATCATGGCCAAGGGTGGCTTAGGTTGGGTTTGAATCCATAACTGCTCTATGGGGCTTTGTATCACCTGGGCCTCTGCAACTGCATTACCCATCTCTGGTGACTTGGCCCAGGCAGGCTGTTATCTCTTCTCTCCCTCTATTCTTCACCTATAGTATGTTCGTTACTTGCTCTTACAATCTTTAACCTTTAGTTTTGTTTTGGCCAGCTGCTTTGTTAACTTTGCATCTATGGATAGCACATGCAGGGTTAAAAGCGATGACAACTCTTATAACAAGTGGATAAATAATTGCAAATCATCATGGATTGCACCAATGTTTGCAATGGTGCTTCTAAACCATTTATAGTATGTTAATCAGAGATGAAGAGATGTTTTAATAAACAGTTAATCAGTGATGGCTATCTGTATACATTTATAAAGTCACAGCACTGTTTCTATCGCTTTTCACCTTTCCCATGTTTACTGCACCTTTACAGGATGGTTTGTGATCTCCAGGACTAAGTAGGAATGTGTCAGGTTTTCATTTATAGCATTTATTAACCATGACTAAAACATCTCCATTTATTAGCAGCTTATAAAGAAGTCCTGGTATGAGACGCATTTCCTCTTGCTCCTGCTCTCTTCAGAGCAGAGCTGAGGATGCACATCGCCCTTCTTGTTTCACATTCCAGTTGCAACAAAAATCGGTGACTTCTGATCATGTGTTTGTGTCACCACCTCTCTAAAATGGCCCTCTGTGTTAGCAACATTTGAAACGATCGGGCAGCTTTCTGCCAAAGGTTGATTGGTACCAGCACACAGTTAATTGGTGAGACTCAGCCGATCAATTCAAGCTTGGGCTGTTTGTCTTTTTTTTTCTTTTTAAGAGATAATGGGTTCCTTTTTATACCCAAGGCAGGACAGCTCATCTCTGCACTCGGTACCAAACTCCTACCATAACAAGCCACATTGTGAGGCAATGCCAGAATAGCATAGCGAGGTTACAGGCATGCCCAGGTTTTGAGTATTTGCCTAGTGTGATTATAATCTCCACAATGAACTTCAGAGCCATCACGCTGCAGTGATCGTTTAACGGCCTTGCTAGCCTTTCTGGCCTTTGGAACCAGATACAAAGAGACAATTGCTCTTGGCAACGGATCACCCCACTGACGGCTGCGATCTTCAACCTCCCAGATGTACTAGGAGTAACTGAATGGGATTATGATGAAGTTAAATTGGCAGAGACTTGTTGTCTACTCTATTTCATCTGAAGATGAAAATGAAAATAGCCCAGTCTGGCATCGCCCTGCACAATAACCTGAATCCATTACAAGTTTTCCACTCCTGCAATCTGGAAATGTTTGTCTTGCTCAGACAGACAACCCTGGAAAGCTACTGATGGTGACAGTTGACAAACCCAACATGTTTTCCATGGCTGTTTTTTTCTCTGGTATTATTCCCCTCAGGTAGTGCTTTCACATGTTATCTGTGTCCCACAGATTTCACTGGCCTCCATCAGGAGTTATTCTGAGCCTTGCAACTCATGCCCCATGTGTTGTACAGGTTGCCTTTCTGCGGTAGAACACATCACCCCCTCACCTCTGCAAAGGCACCTTCCAGTTCCACCAAAGATGAAGCGTTGATCTGTTTTGATCTCTTGATCCCCATCCCCCTTTTTTTAACGTTGCAAAAATGTCTCATTTCAGAACCGGAACAACTGGGCATGCTGTAGATGAGAGCTTTCTTTTACCTTGGAATATGTGCATGTAGCTCTTCTTGGTGTCAGTGGGAGGTTTGAATACATATTTAATATCAAAGGCTTATATTTAAAAAAAAAAAGACTGATGCTTCTTGCTGCCCAGCTTTCAGGCACATGAAAGGAACCTGATTTTGAAGCCTCGCTGAGCTCCGAGAATCAGGCCAGCATGTTATACAGCCAAACCACTTGTTTATTTTTATAAACCCAGCTCAAACACAGCAAAAAGTTTTTAGAGAAGCAAATACACAAAATATTTGTTATCTGTGTAATGTTTGTAATGGCAGTCCTCTGCTTTCCCTAATTTCTTCACAATTTACATATAAATGAGACATCATGTCACTGCGTAGTTTTATTTCTCCAAATCACTGTCAAGTATGTTGACAAAGTTTTTTGAGGCTTTTAAATGTTTTCACTAAACACATAATTCGTCATTTGGTTTAAGAAGGAACTAATTTAAAGATACGGTGAGTGCTTTGAGGGCGGGCAGCACAGCGGTGCTCAAGCCCAGGAGATTCCCAGCATGGCTACTGGCCTGCCTGAGAAAAGCAGCAGTCACCTTTCTCTACAGCTTCCCCAAATACAAGACGGTGACAGCAGAGCTTCCTCTGTGACCCAGAAGTCTGTCCAGAAGTGCTGCTGAGTCTCACAAGCAGAAGGCAAAACTGTTGCAGGGTCCTGTGAAGTTTCAAGGGGAACCCATCCCCAGGCCCAAATCTGCTCATGTCAGATGAAACCTGGGGTCTCCAACAGATCGTGTCCAGCAACTGGCAGGTCCAGGAGAAGGTCCGAGTTTGTCAGCTGCAGCAAGGGTTTGGGCTGATTCAAAGTCATTTAACATCTGTTGCTTAGTGTTAAGCAACAAATTTTGCCATTTAGGTGCTACTTAACTAACACAGGAAAAAAACCCAAACCTAATATTGCTACGTCTAAAGGAAATCTTTGAGGCAATTTACATAGGATGAAAGAACTGACATAGGACAAAAGATTTTTTAATGGCTGCAGATCTAATCCTTCCATATTATCCCTCTCATTTCCCTGTTGATTTTTTTAATGGCTGCAGATCTGATCCTTCCATATTATCCCTCTCACTTACCTGTTGCTTGTTGCTAAGCATGCGGGCAGGGACAAGGCTTGGTGAGGGGCTACGTGTTAGTGCTGCTAATCGTTCGGTGCGTCTTTATTAGCTGTGTCTGGCACTCTGGCATGCTCATTAGTATTGCTGAAATCAATCCCCTCTAGTTGAAGTTGGAATATTGCTGATCCTCTTCTCTCTTCTTAAGATCATGGGTCGTGGGCACAGAACCTCCCTAGGCCCATGTGAGAGAGCAGTATGAGCTCCAGGGACAGACCTTCTCCATGCCAGATGGAACAGATGGGAACCATGTAAAGGAGTTACAGTCCGCCTAGGACCCAGCACATCCCTACACAGATGAGTACAGTAAATCCCTGGGTAGTGCCTACTCGCAGAAGAAAGACTGTCAGGTCAGGTTTATGCTTTGAAGACATCCTAAAACCAGAACGCACCCAGCAGCATTTGCATTTTAGGCTCTGTTTTGATGCAAAGAACGTGCATCCAAGCATATGATTTGTCACCAAACCTCTCTGAGCGCTCCACAGGCAGAAGAAGGAACAAAGAAGCACGGGACCCATTAAAAGCAAGAAATGGGAGAAAAGCAGTCAGTTGCAGCATTAATAAAGCATTGCTTGCCATCAAAGCTGGATTATTTCAACAGCTAATCAGCTTCGGAGCATAAAGAGACTCTGAAGCAAGCATGATTGATGACCAAAATTCTACTAGCACTGTTGTAACGAGGCGGGATATCTGTAATCCCTTCTGTGCCATTACCCTAAAACTCAGAGGCACTGGGACATGCTTGGACAGATAGCAAGTATGAGTCTGAGCAACAATTATCTCTGCAGACCTAAGGATCCTTTTAGTTGTAAGATCTACAGTTTTTCAAAAGCATGAGTAATCCTCCAAAGCAATCTCTGCCAGGCAAGACTAAATCTCAGGGATAGGTGCTGAGTGGGGAGGCGCTTTTAAAAGTCACACTGAGTATCTGAATCCGTCAGCACCTGTGTAGTGCAGAAATCCTGCCCACATACCTACCTTAATGGCACCTGGCAGTTTCTTGCCTAACTCCTGCTATCTGTAACTCAAGGATCTCATCTAAGCCAGCCAGCTAGAGGCTTCCACAGAAGCTAATAAAGACCAACACGACTTGAAGGAGATGCAGCCCACCAGTCTTGGACACCTTCTAGGGCTCTGGAAGGAGCCTTGTGGCTAGGCTTTAACTAGGCACCTACAGCTGGTGAGATGAACCCACCCAGGGTATCGCAGCTCTGCTGGACAGGTCCTAGGGAACACAGATGCTACATCCCGGGACGTGACTTTCCACCTGCACTGGAGGATGCTTTTCCATAGCACGAAGCCAGTGAAGGCGGTTTGCACTAGGGCATGGCTGATATTCAGAGGCATGTGCCACACTTCTGTCTCTGTGTGGCAGAAGTGTGGGCTGTACAGCACCTGCCTTTACTGCATGGGAGTTGGAGCCTGGAGGCACAGGATAAAGGAAAAAAAAATGTTGTGGGCAAAAGGAAGGGCCAAAAACTTGGATTCAAAACACCTTCCCAACCTTGCTCTTTATAATTCAACAGTATCCTAATACATCGTTGTTGACTGTATCTTCCTGGCAGCTTTTAATGCCTATTTCTTGCTACTTGCATGTGTTTTTTCTCATATTTGTATTTGAGTCACTTAAATGCTTCCCCTTCTCTATCGTGTCTAAATTTCCTTCTGCGTTTCACAGAATGGTAGCTATATTCAAACCAGAGGGGCACAAAAGAGAGTGCCAGAATGCACGTGTAAGGCCAGTTGCTGATGTATTCAAGCTGATTTATTACCCGTTGCCAGATTTGCAGGTTCAAAATTATGTTAAAAACAATTTACAGTGACACTTAGAACCGTGAAAGAGAAATCAGGGATGCTTTGCTGAATCTGTGTACCATCATCTATCATTTATCGGTCTGATCCAGTCAATCGTCTAACTGAATTTGCTGCCTTTATAAAGGCAACTATTATTTTAAGGTCTAAATGCCACACCTCTGTAAAATCAATACCTATGTTTCAGTGTTGGTCTGGCATGGATAAGCAATACTAGGAGGACTAGCATGCCAGGAGGACTAGCTTCTCATTTTACCAGGCCACACCATCGTCTGCCATCAGTTTGGCATATGAACTAACTGTAAATAAATTTGATCAGGGTATATAAAATGTAGAGAACAAGTGTGATGTTGGAAGCCACTGCAAATGAAGCAGAAATAGATAGCAAGCTAGAAAGTGTTTTTCCAGCCAGCCTGGTGGGAGATAATGCATACACGTATTAATTAATTGTGACTGTAGGCACCAAGCTCTAACACAAGCGCTGGAATAGCTCAAAGCATTCACAGCTAAGCTTCCTAGGGCACAGAGATTTCCCTATTCACTGAAGTTTTGACAGGGAGGGAAGAGGAAGCATCTAATTTTATGCAAACGAAGACTCTGAAATATTTCAGTAGTGTTTGTTGTTTCATTACTGTGCATATATGGCAAAGTATTGTCAGATCCAGACCTCTTAAAATCCAAATTTAAAATAGTCTTATTTCTTGCACAATTACAGTTCCTGGGTACCTCATCAAGAAGCGGGACCCTGGTGCTCAGTGCTGAACAACCCCTAGCAGTTTGCTGCAGACACAGTACTGCCTGCTTGATCCACAGTCATCATGAAGAGGTCCAGGTGAGTGTTGGGTATTGAGCACCTGCAAGGCAAAGTAATCCTTTCCCTGAAGATTTTGTGGTCTAAATAGAAAAGATAAAGAAGGGAACATAGAAAACATGTCCCAAAGGGACAGTGAATTAGCAGAACCAGAAGCAAAACCACATTCAAAATACACCTGCCCCTTAAAAACACAATTCTTCCCTTCCCTCAGATGTGTAAGTCTCCATCCACATCGACAAGGGAAAGCTTACTTCACCTGACATTTGTAGTAGGTATTTTGTTACGTATTTTTGCCAAACGCTAGGCCTGCTTGTAGGGGTGACAGATAAATGCCAACTGTTTTCGAAGGACTGAATTTGCTCTTCCCAGCAAAAAGCCAAAAGCCAAAAGCCAAGGTGCAAACAAATATCACCTGGATTTCTTGGCAACGCTGAAGCTAGAACATGACATTCTTAACAGGACCCCACATGCTCTACCATCTCACAAAGCCCAAGATGAGGGCTTGTGTTTATTCCTTGGGGTTTGCTACAAAGGCTCCATTCCAGCCCCTATTGCAACCATGGGAAGGTTTCCTAGGCATGCGGAAGGGAATCGCACCAGACCTGGCAAGGATAACGCGGCCATTGTACTCCTGCAGAAGAAGAAAATACAGAACTGTCTGCCAATGTTTACCACCTGTTCACTGTACTTTTACTAGCTTTGAGAGCTTGCCAGGTACACATTAACCAACTAGTTGGGATTACCTTGCAATACTCTTTACATCCCTTTAGTTGCTAAAGGGAATAGCTAGAGAACGTCAAATACAAATTCAGTGCCATTTAGCAAGTCTCTGGCAAGAGCTTAAGGGCAACAAAGGAGAGCTGAGCTTAGGACAATGCACTAACTAGCTTTTATATCTATTTATGGGTATTTTACATGCCCCCCTATAGATACACAGCATTCATTTTAAAAGGATCCACCTCTTTTGGAAAATCTCCGAACATTGCATGCTGGCTTTGCAAAGAGCCAGCCATATTCCACTGCACGGTAAGTAATCACTTTGCCTTGAAGTCCTGTGATGAATCGCAAAGCAAACGGCGTGGGCAGATGAGCATTTTTAAAGTAGGTGTTTCCCAGCTAAAGCATAGCTGTCTTGGTAGATGAAGGTTTTTCCCTCCCCCATTATCCAGGGTGGCCTCGCAAAGTCCTTTGTGGTCCCTGAATGCAAAGGCTGGGATGGACCGACTGTCTTTGGGCCCTTCCAGGGATAAAGGCTGAGAAGCAGAGAACTTACAGACTGGCCTTAGGAGTATTTGAAAGAGGTTACTGTTGAGCTTCCCCCACCTTAAGACATCTGGGGAAAGCCCTGTGCAATAGGAGAGGGATGTTTTTGAGTGGCTGAAAAAGGGAAAGTACCAAATTCTTCAAGATCACGAAGCCCAGGGGAAATTAGCTAAGAGGAACCAAGTGGCCTGTGTTTGGCAACCTGAAGGCATGATACAGCTACTTGATGCTCAGAAAGTTAGTATGCCATGTGCAGAAAATGTCCATAGCATAATAGAGACAGCTCTGACCTTTCTCAGCAGGTCAGCAGAGCTCCTCACTGCAAGGGTTTAATCAAGTCATATATAACTGCGGCCGACAGGAGCTCATGATCCACACACGTGATTCAGAGAAGCCTCTCCTGCAAGGCACTTAGCACAGTTATCGCTCCCATTTGGCAAATGGTCAGGAATTACACTTGACTTGATGAGGTGCTGGGAGATAAATTTCCTGTCGCCTCTCCAGATAGACGTCATTGTGCGGCAATCAGTGCCAGCGAGCAGATGCCGGGCGTGCTGCTAAACGCCAGCGTCGTCAGCAGCGCCTTCGTGAGCAGCGCTTGCTTGGAGCTGAGCTGGAGGACACTCGCTGGGTGTTTTACCTGCTAATATCCTGCTGCACAGGGGCTACCCCTGGCTTTGCTCTCTGCCTTGTAGTCAACCTGCATGGCCCATGCTAGGTCTGCAGGGACAGGTCGTGGGGGCTGCTCTCTGTTTAATCCCAGGAAAACTAATGAAATTCACGGCGTTGGAATGATATCTTGCAGGGAGATTTTTATTTCATCAGTTTTATCCCAGTATTTCCTGTAGATAGATGAATGCTAGACATCATAGTAATACACTCCATTTATATGATCCAAACCCCACCTATGTTAGCAAAAGACCTAAGTACCCAATTCATCTCCTTTCTGTCCCAAAATAGCTTACCCAACACCCACACTTGGGACCAGCATTTGCAGCTCTTAACCTCTGGCACCTCAGCCATAATGTTGCGCAGACCTTTCTATCAAACTGCTTTAAAGATCTGATACTTACTGAGGAACATTCTGCCTACTATTTCTGTACGTTGTTCTTTGTGCATTAATTCCACTAGAACAATGTTCTAAAGTCCAAAAGCCAGGGAGACTATTACTGAATCTAATGGAAATAGATTGTTCTAGTATTATTTGTTCTATACTAAAAATTTTGAATAATAATACATTTTTTTCCCTACTGGAAAACCTACAAATCACAGCTGAGATTCAGCTTTTCCATCAAAAGGCCCCCCTTTGTCTTGTTGTACCTGTCAGTATCGCTGAGTATAACATCTTCTCCCATAGCATCCACTCTTTTGTGTTGTTGCCTATTGAATCAGACACGCTGAAGGAAGGCTGCTGCGTCAGATGAACCCAGGATGCTGGGCGAGGGCTGGGATGGATGTTATGCTTGCTAAGATGACTGAATTATCTTGTCGGGGAACATTATGGGATAAAGTTGAAGTCACTTCTTAGGGACACAGGATGCTTTGCAATGCACTTCTGCAGGGCTAAAACTCCTTGCGTGTGCGTGTCTTTGTGCCTTCAGTTTGCACTTTCCTACAAGCCCACGTGTGCTGTGGGCAGGGGCATTGCAAGGTGCGGGCTGGAGACACAGAAGACCTTTCACTGAGCTGGTTCAGCTCATGAAACAGGCAGAAAACTTCAGTGGCTTTTCCAGTGAAGGGTCTGGTCTGCAGCGGAGGCGGGAGCCTGTAGGCAGCAATGGGGGAAGAGAACGGGGACAGAGGGGGCAGCAGGACTGCCCCTTTCAACAACAGCAACCCCCGAGGTCTCTTTGACAGCACAACTTGGCTGAACTCCACTTACTGTCAGCCCCGGGAACCTAATTCAGTGATCCCGAAGCCTTTAAATGGATGTCAGTGACCACGTACAATATCCTCAGCGTGCTTGCTGCTAAGTCACATTTGTGCACTTATATATGCAGTAGGGTTTTCCCTGCTAATAATCAAAGGTGCTAATTTGCATATGCTGTTGGTTATGACTTTAAAATATAATGAGGGTAATAAAAGCAAAATTCTTGCCTGGAATTTTAAGTGAATTTGCCTCTTCTGTAACCTGCATGTGCTTTCCTCATTTGGGCAGAATTTAATCTACATCGTTTAAGGAATCGCTAGATGTAAATGGACCAGAAAGTAATAGCCATTTCTCTCCCAGGAGCTGACAGTTCTTCCTCCCTCATGCCGGTGACAAGCAGCGATCCATAGTAGGGATTACTCTCTGCTCCCTGTAAGTGGTGGTGAACAACACGATGTTGTGTTATTGCCCTCCTGCAATAACGCAAGGGCATGTCTAAATTGATCTCTGTTTGCTCCCATTTGGGAAAGTGCTCGGGCCAATCCTGCAGAAGCCAGTTCAGCTGTCTGACTGCGGGCTGACATGTTCCCACTAAAAGAATTTATGCCGTAGACATGAATGCATTTTGCTAATGGAGATTATCCTCGAACATGAGTAAAATTTTAGTATATCTGAGCATGGACCAGTGTGGATAGCCGTCACTGACTGAGCTGTTTGGGGGAATTCGCTCATCATATGCCTCTTCAAAGTACTTTACCTGGTTACCGCTGTTAGCAGTAGTGTATTGCTCTTCATTTGCAAAGAGAATTAGATTTATGAGAGAGGTGTGCCAGAGACAAATTGGAGACTGTACTGTCTGGCCAGGCATCAGTGTCCAGACAGCAAAATCGTTCAGAGTGTCAAATGAATGAAAACAGCCTAGCAAAACCCAGCTCTCCTGTTTCACAGGCAGAGGAGGGGATGTCCCCCAGTACTGTTCCCCGTCGTGGTGCCTCTCCCTTGCTCTTGCACAGCTCTCTCGGTGCCCGGTGGAGCAGAGACCTGCAGGATGAGGGGCTGCTTGTGAGGACCGCTGGGAGAAGGCACAGACCCAGCAGCCTGGTCATGTGGGCTCTTGGCTGCCAGGCGAGGAGACGTGCAGGGGTCTCTGGCTGTCGTGTGACCCAATTCACTGGTACAACCCCTCCGAACGATGCTCAGTCCTGCCTCTGTCGTACAGCCCAACGCTGGCGTTCCCAGAGCCCTAGGAACTCTGGGCAGCCCTGGTTTTGGAAGCGTACTCCATAGCGGGCAATGGGCTGCAGCAGCATTGAAGTGGGTCTGGAGAAGGGGGGTTGATGCCTTCCCCAGGTGCTCACTGCCACGGCTGAGACAGATGTAAAGACAGGCAACTGCTGGGGAATCCTTCGTGTATCTCAATATCGTTGCAATGTATCCTCCGTAGCACATGAGAGGAGCCTGCTGGAAGGATTGATGGGCAGGAAAGCCGGGTGCTGGCTGCTTCTCCAGTGGGGGTTGTCTGCTAAAATCCAGCAGAGGAAAGATGGAGAGGACACAAGTTAACAATAGTTAAAACAGGCCAGGCCAGGCAGGCTGCCTGCTATGACAGAGCCTTGGATCTGCATCCAGGGCGCAGCTGAGCAGGCACCGCTCCAGCCACCAAACAGCCAAACAAAGCAATGGCAAAGCGCGCACTGTCCAAGCGGCTGCTGTGAGAGTAGAGATGAAACTGGAGCACAGGAGCTGGCAGGCACCGACGGGGCTGGGACTGGAAAGAGGGGAGCCCAGAGCCTCCATCCCTGCCTTCCCTAATGGAGAAGAGTCAAAAGAAGGGATGTATCTGAGCAACAGGGCAGGAAAGCATCATCCCGCAGGCTGGGCACAGCCAAGGGGGAGAGGAAGAGGAAGGAGGGAGGAAACCAGCTGTCAAGAGCCCCTTTCAAG
The DNA here is from genome assembly GCA_018403395.1 of Gorsachius goisagi. Classification (NCBI taxonomy): domain Eukaryota; kingdom Metazoa; phylum Chordata; class Aves; order Pelecaniformes; family Ardeidae; genus Gorsachius; species Gorsachius goisagi. The sequence continues at coordinate 36,110 of BOSO01010692.1, read as the reverse complement.
GGATTTGATGTGCGAAGCCCCTTCAGAAGAGACACTGGAGGGTCGGCGTGGGTGCGTGTGACTGGCCAGCCAGCTGGAGCTGCAGAATTGCTGGAAATGGTCATCTCTGAGATCATCTGAGCTTAGATGAGTTTTCCCACCCAGTATTCTTCAGCACGTGTTATATGAGTAGGCACAAAAGACACATGAAGAGAGGAAGAAGAGGAGCAGGCATGGGTTAAAGCTACCTTTGCTCACTCTCTTGAGCTGTGAGCTCCTAGACCTGCCATGGAAATGCTTCTGACACCACCTTCTGCAAATCTGTGTCTTTCTGTGTCCTCAGTTACTGCACCACGGGGGCTCTGGGCCTCCATTGGGTGAATAAAGGTGTATTTTGGTTTTAGCAGCTTGCAGTAGGTAACACTGGCAAGATCGGAACTGGAGGAGTAAGCAACAACCAGATGTGCTGCCTCTTCTCCAAGCATTGAGCTTGGGACCAGCACTCTGGGTGTGAACCAGCCGCAGCAGACCTTAGATTTCATAGATTCCATGAAATTCCTGTGCCAAAGCATCAAACAGCACTGCATTAGTCCCAGGCACTGATATAACAACACACAGCAAAATCCAAGAATATCTTACAGTGGGACCAAAAGCAAAAAAACAAAAGCTGAACAAGCTTCCTCCCCCTCCCAAGAAACAAGCAAACGAAGGAGTTCAGCTGACATTAAATTAATAGTGTTTAAAAAAATCGATTGAGGGACTATTTATGTTTAATTATCCAGCTGACAGGAAGAACACAGCAGAGACAAGTTGCTAATGCTGCAATCTATACGTTTCAGCATTCCTGGGGTGCTTTGAGGGGTACAGTGAGCATCTCTGTGCTTGTTTTGCAATGAGTCTCTCTTCTCGCATCTGTCCCATCTCGCCAAGGTTTCATTCTGCACTTCTCACAGCAGGGGACTTGCTGATTGCTATCCTCTAATTGAGTTTGGGTAATGAAAGTCACTAAAAATCTCTTTCATGTTGTATGTTGTCATATATCTCATTAAACCATTAGATTTGTTCTAGACCCTTTAAAAAGAGGCCGGGGGAAAAAAAAAAAAGGAACAAAAAAAGAACAATGTGCTAATATTTTTCAAATGTTTCCAGAGAAACTGCACAGCGTAATTACAGCTGCTTTTGCATTATTTAACCTGCCTACACACCCCTGGGGCTCCGAAGAGAGAAAGTCAGACAAGATCCCAAAGAGCTGCTTTGTCAGACGAAGTTGTGTGGGGGATCAGGTTACTGAAGGGGCCAGAGATTTAAAAAAATATTCACAAATGTAAGTTCTCCTGGGTTAGTTCAAGGTCGCCTGGCTACAAGACAGTGTCCAAAATCAGACCAGACTGGGACTACTCCAAAGGGATGCTATATCTAGCTACCCCCTTACCGCCCTGCTCTCTTCTTTCACTAGCTCACCTTTTTTAGCACATTTTACGTCTCTCCGTGCTTGCATTTCACTTGTAATTACACTCTTTACTACAGAAACTGCCACAGCGAGTGAAGGAACCCCCTCTTTTTTAAGGAGAAAGGATTCTACGTCTCCCTGCAGACTTTGCTTTCGCCCAGGGCCCTTCACAGCCAGCCTGCCACTGTGCTCACCGCCGCTCAGACCCACGCTTTCACGGGGCTGGAGAACGGCACAGTGGGTGTCCACGTCGAGACAGCGACCGGCTTGGGTTGCAAGTACAGGCTAAAAGTTGCTCTTGACACTCCTCGCACATCCAGAGCCTCTGTAAAAGTACTTGCAGCTGAAATCATGGCAGAGACCCACATCCGAAATCTCTCCTGAGCCTAGCTTTGCTAGCTGCAAAGCAGGGAGGTAAGGCTCATCGCTTACCAGAAAAGCCTTTGAACAAGCTTATAGCCTCAGCTTTGAAAAGATCACATCCTCGGGTGTGTTGTGCTCACCCGCTGCCATGAACTCCAGGGACGTGACAGTGTTAATGCACGGCAATGCTCCTTCTGGTACACACCACCCCAGCAGGTAAAAGCAGGAGCCTGCATATTTGAAATTTAACTTTCCCTAATATCACCCCATTTACTTTATGTCAGACTGTGTTTATCTTCCACTGCTCACATTTAAATGTCAGAGTATCAGCATGTCTAAATTCCTCTTCACAGATGGAAACTGTCGATTTTTAAACACAAAAGGCACCCGGGAATGTGATATACATATTACCCTGGCACAGAGTTTAACCTTTAAAGCCTGTTCTTTAAGAACCTGCTTTAGGATAAAGCCAATCACTGCAGTAAAATGATAATTTACCGTACTATAGGCTCCTGGATCCTGAAGAAACCGTAAGTACTTTGCAAAGGACAAAAGCAGCATAGATCAGGCTCTAAATAATATTTATTAATGTGCAAGATAACAGAGGACTAAAAGTTTATGCTTCCCATGTATATCGGGGTCTTCCTGATGCTGGCACTGCAAGACAGCGAAGGGGAGGAGGGTTCAGGCAGAGCCCAGGGAGTTGGTCCTTTGCACTCCCACTTGTCTTCTTAAAAGATCAGAGCATCCCCTTGGGCTCTGCAGTGTGGACGTGGATGCTAAGGGGGCCAGCGCCCCGTGGTGCGAGCCCATGGCTGCTTCCGACGAGCCAGGCTGGCTGGCAGTCCCCGCAGAGCCGAGCAGGGCCACCCACAATGGGGCAAGGTGAGGTCCAGAAGTGCTTCACACTTGGGGTGTACGTGGGATTATTCAAGCCCTCCATGATTTTAGGCTGAGACTTTGCAAAACGCCTTTAAGATTAAGATTCAGAGACGCTTGCTGGAACTTGGGCTCCTGCCTTCGACTCTCAGGATTGCCATCCCATGCATCTACAGCATGTCATCTCTCCCCTTGGAGTCCGTCAGTCTGGAACAGCCACAAGAAGCTCCAAGTCAGATCCCAGCCAATGCAAGAACGGAACTTTAGGACCTGTTTTCAGGATGTTTCTGTATTTTGGGGACCCCGCCTAGACATGTGACTATTAAAAAATAAAATAAGGCTCAGTAAATGAACAGATATTTCAAAAAATCAGAGTCTGCTTTCAGCATTTTGTGAAAGATGAAAGCAATTCTGCCGTTTGTGGCCCAAAACTTCACATGCCTTTTGTTTGGCAGTGGCTGGTTATTAAACCAGGTGAATTTGAATGGAAATTTGACGGCAGGAGTAGGGAGACAAGGGAGCTCAGGGTCATTATTTTAAAAGACCAGTTCAAGAAAGATGAGGAACTCCTAGAAAGAGTTCAGAGGAGAGCAATAAGGATGGTAAGGGGACTGGACCATCTCCCCTAAGAGGGGAGTTGGGCTTGTTCAGCCTGAAGAAGAGAAGACTGAGAGGAGACCTCATCAACACGTACAAATATCTCAAGGGTGGATGTCAGGAGGATGGAGCCAGACTCTTCTTAGTGGTGCCCAGTGCCAGGACAAGGGGCAATGGGCACAAACTGAAACATAAGAGGTTTCAGTCGAATATGAGGAAAAACTTCTTTACTTTGAGGGTGATGGAGCCCTGGCACAGGCTGCCCAGGGGGGCTGTGGAGTCTCCTTCTCTGGAGATATTCAAAGCCTGGCTGGATGATGTCCTGTGTAACCTGTTCTAGGTGAACCTGCTTGAGCAGGAGGGTTGGACTAGATGATCTCCTGAGGTGCCTTCCAACCCTTGCCATTCTGGGATTCTGTGATTCTCCACTTGGTTGGCTCTTCACTTTACAGGGCTTGGGACAGAAAAACAGTGCTTGCCTCTTCTGTGTGTCATGGGGCAAAGCTAGATATCATGCAAGCAACAATAGCCATAGTGAAGAAATTTTTTTCATGTATTTTTGACCCTCGATACACCCCAGTGGGCTTGGATCCTTCCTTGCCAAGAAGCAAATTCCAGGGACGTTTTTCTACCACAGTCACACCAAAAATCTCAGTGCCATTAAAATCCAACAAGCAAAGGAAAAAAGTTTCACTGGTTTGGACATCAGGTAGACATCTATATGGTTTCCTTTAATTTGGGTAATACCTCCCTCTCTTCTTTAGAAAAATATACCTCTCTTTTTCATGGTGGGAAAATCTCTCTCTTGCTTTCACTTATGGAGCCCTGGAGATATCTCCACCAATTACCATGTTATTAGCTCTCTTAAAGGACAAAAACAAATGGGCAATTGAGGTTTGATTGCATTACAGAATGGTCTTTTTTCCTCTGTTTATTTTTGTCAGCTATGTCTAGGTAATATATTCCAGGAAACGAGGCAGTGGTGCTATCTGGGGGCGAGTTTAGCTCCGATAGGTCTGCACAGGCTTTTTGTCTCAGTTCTACAGATGCCCTCTGGATTTCCATGCCCAGCCCTGCGGCGCTGCCCGACTGCCCTTGCTTTCATCTCCGCTCCATTCACTGCAAAGCTGTATTGGGAAAATGCAGTTGCGCCAGGTGGGGGGAAAAAGGGTTGCTCACCTGCAGGAGCAGAAACAAGGTCTGGAATCAGCTGTCATCTCTTTGCATCATATCAGGCAAATTGCTTCAGAGTCTCCCTCAGCACCCTGGAGCCTATCCTGACTGCTCCTCTGCACCCATCGACCCCAAGCAGCCCAAGGAAAGGGCGTCACATCCCCCTGTGCTGCTTTTGCAGTGGGCTCTAAACTCACCCATAGTTGGAGAGAGGCTGAGTCTGGTGAGGCTCATGCAAACAAGCGGGCATTAAAGGTCGGACTGGCACGATTCCGCCCGTACCAATACGAATGCTAATCCAGTGTGCTGCATTTTCCACCGGTCCCTGAAAAGCATTCCCATAACCGTTTGCTGATGTCTGCGTGGCACAAATAACTGCTCAATTAAATCACAATGAGACGGTTGTTTGATACCCTTCATTAGAGCAAGGCTGTTTGGCAGGGAAAGGTGAAGAATGGGTAAAATAGCCTACTAATTGCATTACATTTCATCCTCCAGCACTGTAACCTCTCCCTTATAATTACAAAACCTCTGGGATGAATGGGACGAGTAGTAGAGAGTGTAGTAGTGTTGAGGAAGCAGTAACTTTGTTATGGTGGTGATAGGAGAAGAGCTGGGCAGGACGTACGCCCAGGACGGCACAGTGTGGCTGAAATGCGGTTGTCAGCACCAGTGCAGAGCTCTGCCTGCGGCAAACAGATGCTACGTAAGCTGATTTGCTGGGGAATTTTATGGATCGTCTTCAAAATATGGCTGTTGGGCAGTGATAAGCCTCCAACTTTATCTGCAAAAGAGAGTTGTTATTTATCTAGATTGATTGGATTATAAAGTCAGGACCTTTAATTAAAGACTACCGTAATCAAAATAATACAAGTTGATGCCCAGCACGCGGAGCGGGTCTTCCTTAAAGCAGCTGGGCTCTGTCTGCTACCGAAAGTCCATCCATGCTGTTAACAGCTTCTGTCCAACTCCATATGCTGACTGGATTTTTAATAAAATCTATGATATTGAATTCACCAGCTCACATTTGTGCATGCTCAGCAGATGGCTTTATGAAGAGGTGATAGCAGCTCTTCCACAATTTCCAACCATCCCATTGGAAGTCACACCAAAAAGGTGGGGGTCCGTCCCCACCCCTCCTTCATTGCTTTGATGTCCAGCGCAGCATGGAGGTGTCTACTCATGTCCCAGCAATGGCTTGGCCGAAGGGTGCAGCTTAAAAGAGCAAAATCGCCTGCTGTCTGTCGGGAGCGCTCCAGCCCAGTGCAGAGCTGTCTGCCAGCAGCTCGTGCTCTGTCCCAACACAGGCAAATTTTACGGGGCGGGGGGGAAAGCAAATCCTTGACCCCCTCTGAGTCCCACACTGGGATTTGAAAGCTGGACTGCTAGCGTTCACAGCAAAGCAAACCTTCACCTTGTTTTTAAAATTGGGAATATAATGTATTTTTTAGCCTCTCTTCTCTTTTTTGAGCCATTGGAGTATTTTTTTTTTTAATTTAAATGTTACAGAGGAAATTTCAAGCTGATTAGTTAGAGTCTGGTAAAGTCATAAAGTGACTGAGAATAGCGTATGAAAGCAGAATTCCCAAATCAGCGGCAGTTGTGTGGCTGCCGAAGTGCTCCGAGGTCCCAGGACGGGCGGGAACTTCGCCGTGCCCTTGGCTGAGCTGGCAGGAAAAGGTCAGGGACTTCGCTGCGGAGGCGAGAAGCAATTCAGGCTGAGGTCACTGAAAGAAGCTTTAGCTTCCCCTGAGCACGGAGCAATGTAAAAAGCCAACAGAGAGTGCTCACAAAGCCCAGCTGATCCTGGTGGAACAAATAAAGCCCCAAACCTCCTTTGCAAGATGAAGGTACCATGCAGCCAGGGACCGCAAATGAGCCTCTGCTTGCTTTGTCGGGCTGCAGTCCTTCCCTCTCCTCCCCTCCCATTTCTATTTCAGTCCTTCCCTCCCCAGCCCTAAGATCTGTTTGCTTTTCCTGCTCACTTCTTTTTGTAGGTCCAGGCTCAGGCAGGCAGTGTGCTGCCTTCCAGATGCTAAAATGGATTACTGGATTAACTCCTCCGTTGGCTGTTCGGCCTCGCAGAGGCTGGAGGTCAGGGAAGTTATTAATTCACCGACTGCTCCATTCGCTCACTGCGAAGGGGCTGGAGCTATTGACTTTGCAGATTCGCTGGGATCTTGCAGCCATATCACAGCGTGCATTTCTGTAGGCAATAAATCAGCAGAAGTCTTTCAACGTCTCTTGTTATCAAGTGAAAAAGAAACATATGCCGTATTATAGGTACGTACACGCGCTGAGGGAAAAAAATGCAGTGTGTGAGATGCGACAGCCTTCCCAGCAGCAGGGTGCCAGCTTTGGGAGCAGGTGACCATGGAATTGCCAGCGGCAGAGGCAAGCCCTTGGCCATGTGTGACACCCTGCAAGGCAGCGCTCCCACCCGGGGACCCCGGTGAGGTGGTGGCAGTCCCGGTGCCTGCCTGGGTGCTGGCTGCATGCTTGGCCCTGGCGGCCGTTCCCTGCCTCCTCCCATGCAGTGGTGACAAGCCAAAAGGGAGGTGCAGAGCCATGATGGCACATTGGATAGGTGGGAAGCCAGCTGGCTAGGCACAGGGGGCAAAGCATTAAAGGTTTGAAGCAACAGTGCTGGTGCTAAGGCCATCCAAGCGGAAGGACAAGCCTGGCTGTGCTGGCTTAGAAAAAATTGGGTTTCCAAAGCCCCTAAGACCTATAGCGTGGCCATGTGGCACAGTGGCTATCTTCAGCCCTCATGTGCTCCCCGGGATTCTCTGAATCAGCCCATGAGCACGCGTGTGTCCCAGGCTGCGGCTGAGCCCCCGACCAAGCCCTGCAAGGAGCAACAGCCAAGCAGCACGGGCGGTCACTGCCAGCGGTGCAAAGGCCCAGTGTTTCCCTGCAAAGATCAGACGCCTCAGAAATCATGCACAGAGGAAGTCTTTGCTGGTACATCATCTCACCAAAGGGAACATGAATGCGGTGATGTTTTCTTCCACGTCTAGATGAACCGGAGCCTGGCCATCACCAGCCCTTGCTGGGCATCATCAGCTTTTAAACTGCTCCGGCACAGTGAGTTGAGCCGGACCCAAGCCCGGCTGAAGGGACTGCCCGAGCGGTGCTGGTTTGCAGCTGACCGATAAGCAGAGGCACGTGGAGGGGGCACAGCCACCACCTCCTGCTGCAGATGGGACCATGGCATGGCAGAGCTGCGTGAGGAGTGAACCATTCCCTGGAGAAGTTCCAATAACAAGAGACCCTTCGAATCACATGGATGATGATAGCTTGATTACAACTTATTGGTGCTGGCAAAGCAAAAAAACTGCGCTGTTTCACATTGCGTTTCCTCCTCTAGGGGAGAGGGGTTATATACGCTCTGAAACCTGTCTGTGTGGAATAAAATTCTTCACCATTTCTAACTGACAGTACTTATGCCATTGCTAGGAAACACTAACAAATAACCATCTTCTCCTAGCTGCAAATAGGCATATTCTGTTGGAAGGCTGGTTTTTTTGAAGATGAAATAGTTTCAGATGTAGGCTATTGGCTTTCGAGTTGCTGGGATGGACATTATCCCCTGGAGATAATAGAATGAGTTTCTGTGCATCTGGAATTTGGTTTTAACATGAGCTTTATTCTGCAAGGAAGATGGATTTTAGTGCTGTACAATGCAGAGCATAAGAGCTGATCTATTCTTATAAGCATATGAATGCAGAAACCCCACCTATGGCAACTTCTGGCCTCTTGAAGGCAAAACGCTCAGCGTGCAAAGGCACAGATACCTTTGGATGAAATCAGTGGCTTTCTGTTTTCTGCTCATGCTATGAAAAACAGTGATACGATGGAAGTTTGATGCCTTGGAGATGTGAGTGTCCAAAGAGGCAGAGGCCTCAGCTCGGACAGGCAATCCTGGAGCCTGAGCTCCCACCAGCCAGCCCAGCAAGCCAAGCCTTGGAAGGAGAGCCAGGCCTTTTGCAAGAGCAGGGTTTAACTGCAACATTTGCTGTTTCCATTGGGCTACAAACTGTACGTAACCTTTCTGACTGAGAAGTGTTCGGGGTTCAGTACATTAACGTCTATGTTGTCTGCTCATCTGCTCTTGAAATGCAAATTCCTATTAGCAAAATACACCATCATATGCTTAGTTAACAATAAAAATAGGGATTTTTGACTCCTTCTCTGGCCTCAGTCTAGACAGATTGTTAAATATCATCTTTTATTTTTATGTTTCTAGTATTACTTATGTGGCAACGTGAATCAACTGGCTATAAATAAATTAAGATGGAAATCAGAAGTGTAATTCTAACTATCAGAGGCGTGAGGTTCAGGAACAGCCTTTAAATGTGATTAACAAAGCCAAAATCTAACTAGTTTAGAGATGGAAGTTGATAAATATAAAAGAGTTATGTGACATACTTGCATACAGAATGTCAGGGGAGTGTTCTTGTGAGCCGGTGCTGCCTTGTAATCAATAAAAATATAATATGTGTAATATGTTCAGGGAAGCCACTTGTTATGGCTATTTTTAAGGGAATTCTGCACAGGAGAATAAGAGACATCCTGCGGAGGGGAGCAATGCTCGGCCTGGCCCAGGGCCCTGGCAAAGCAAATGGGTTTGGGGCATCAAGCAAATGGATTTGGGGTGATGTCCTGGGAGAAAGAGCAACTGATGGATTTCACGTGGGCTTTTGTCCTGCTGCACTCCTTCCCGAGCCACCTAAAACTGGGACATCTCATGAGAATTAGTGCTTTAGGGTTTGGCTGAGTATGGACAAAGTCTGGATAATATGAGCTGACTTGGGCGCCAAATAGAAAATCTATTTGGCTATTGGTAATCCTCAGGCAATAGGTTTGGGCCAGAGAGCTAATCCCTAATAAGGATTTAAGGCTGCAAACTGAGTTGGTACATCCCTACACGCCTGTTCCCTTCTCGGTGTTATTTGTCAGTACAGGGTTTTTTCTTGAGAGAGATACAGAAGTGTCGAAGGATGTAATAACATTTTGGATTTGCAATCAAATTTTTGGAAGCTCTACTTTGCCCATCAACATCCATAGTCTATGGACCAATAATAACCAGGAGCATGAAATGTGAAAATGTCCGCGTCTCTCAGGCACCTCCGGACCTCTCCACCGACCATGGAGGGTGTTGCAGGAAAAACAGCTGCTCCTTCTGGAGCTGTTGGGAGTGACAGTGCCAGGAGGAGGAAATAACAGCTTGTTAGCAAACGAGCAGAATTGAGAGAGCCGGGTTAACCCCTTCTGTGTGCCAAGGCAGAGGCAGAAGGAGATGAGACAGGGAGCTGCAGGGCCCCTGATGGGATGCGGGCAGAGGACGGTTGGTAGAGAGAATGGAAGTAACAGCAGGTAGGATCTGGTTCACAGTTTGGGGTCCAAAGACATGGTGCTGATCATCCAACAAAAAAGAGCCTGAAGAGTTAAAAAACCTCTTTCTCACATGCACCTGATAAATAAAATAAAAAATCCAACTCAGAGATGATCCAAGACCATTTTCCAATAAGAAATAAACCCAGGGCTTAGAAAATGCACACACACACACAGCAGATGAAACTTAAAAGCATTTTCCCAGCACAGTAGTTTAAAAAAAAAGGTGACCTTTAAAGAAAGCCAGTGAGAGTTCATTTGCAGTAAAAAATAAATTAAAAAAAAATCAGCTGGGTTAATCCAAAACGCCCTACCTCCCAGACACTTTTCTGCCATAGTTTAGTTCTCTTTTTAATAGGTGTTTCAGCATTAGGATTTAAAAATTCATTTACTTTTAGTGCTAGAATAAATGGCAGTCGAGGGCTGCAACATCCTCTCCTTTCCCATCCTCCTCTCCCGGTGGAGCGTAGCAGCTGCTCTCTGGCCTTTCCTTGCACATCACTTCCATCCAGATGAAGTTTAAGCTCACATTGGCATCCCGGTGGTAAAAGGGAAGAAGTGGAACATCACCTCCCTCTCTTCACTCTTGCGATGGTCAGCTCTGGAGCTGAGAAAAGTGCATTAATTCTGTCCAGAACTTCTTGAAATGGAAAAAAACAAAATGCCTTTGCTAGGGCGCTGCCAACTTAGAGCTTTGCGACACACACGGCAGTGCAGGCAGATGTTGGAGCACTGTAGGAAGATGTTTTCTTCCTGACCAAGTTCTCTGATGTCCATGGTGAACCTTTTGCTCACCCCCTTGAGGAGACCCACGCTTGGTGCCCACACGCATCAGCTGTCGATGTGTTTCACAGTCCTTCAAACAGTGGGATGAAGAAAACGTAAACCACAGGCATTTGGCAGAGACCTTTGAGGTCCCTGTGGCCGTGAGGGTCTCTGTCCCCTGCGCTGAGCTGGTGCTCCTGTGGCAGGACAGCACAGGTCTTCTGGTGCGAGCATTTGTTGTGGGGGCTGTGGAGTCTCCTTCTCTGGAGATATTCAAAGCCCACCTGGACGATGTCCTGTGTCCCCTGCTCTGGGTCAGCCTGCTTGAGCAGGGGGGTTGGACTGGGTGATCTCCTGAGGTCCCTTCTAACACTTGCCATTCTGGGATTCTGTGATTTGCATCCTCCCCAGGACCACACCAAGAATGTTTCTCTCTTGTGGGAAAATATCACCAGCACCGAGCAAAACTTGTAAAATGACTGAGTGGTCAGTCTGTCTACCTCTTCCCCGATATAAAGCCCCTTTGTGTTTAAAAGGACAATGGTGAAATCAAAATGCTGGGCCAAACAATTAAGCTTTTATCTGTACAATTAATACACAGGATGTCCTTGCCTTTAAAAGATCAGGAAAGAATGATATGTCTTTATTTTATTTTTTTCAATGCTGTCAATTCATGCAGCTTGAGGCTCCTCACATGAAGCATCAGCTGCTGGAGGCACGTCATGCGGTGACGGTCTCATCCTTAAAAAATAACTGAGTGGTGACAAATAAAACCAAGCTCCAGGTGAGGGACTGGGTTGGGAATAAGGCTCCCATGCATTACCTGCTGGCATCTCTGTAGGTAAGGCCTGAAAAACCAGAGGAAATCTGGAATAATCCTGGCATGGTCCAAGGAATTACAGCAGGGAAAACCCAGCAGGAGACGAGGAAGGTGCCGTGCTCCTGTGTGCATGCCGGCACTCCCAGGGCTGGCACACCTATGCAGAGACTCTCGGAGCCGACTGACACAGCAGCCTGCCTGCTCTTTAAATATGATCATCCCTGATGCCTGTTACAAGTTTTATTAATTTGAAAAGCTTTCTGATCTCTTCCAGTTAAGCTTTAATTACTGTTCTTCATTTCCAGACCATAGAAACATCAAAACCAGTTTAAAGGAAGAGGCTTTTTTCTTCCTTACCAACCCTGCCCCCTGTCTTCACTGGGGATTATATTTCTTCACTTCGCACATCCATGAGATCATTAACTATAAAGCAGCAGTCTGCTAGCAACATCTACAGAACCGTATTGCCGTCGCCTGTGGCAGGATGCCAAACGCAGTAAATATGACTTTAAGGTTGTGCAGTTGGTCTTTTGAGCTTTTACAGTTTCTAGCTGGAGGGGAAAAGGAAAAAAAGAGACCAGCTGGTGCAATTACTCTTGTTTTCAATTGCCAGTTATGCAATAGGCAGGTACATGGATATGCTTTAGACCCTTCCTATTTGGGGTGAAGGCCACTGCCACCTTCATCTTAAAACAGCAAGGAGTGGCCAAAAGATGTCACAGGCTGGGGAACTCCTTGGTCGCTTCCTTTGAAACGCAGCATTGCTTTTAAAGGGTCAGATTTCTTCCATCGGTGCCCAGCAGCTCTGACATTTGGCTTTCGCTTTGCATCTTCTTACAACCAACCCTACGTTTGTCAGCTCTCCAGAAGGTGACTGCAGCGTTGTAGCTCGCCAAGAGCCACGCGGGAGAGCTCAGCCATGCCCAACGTGAGCGTTCCTCCTGCGTGTGCCGGAGGCAGGCTGATATTTGTCTTGCTGACCTGATCTGCCAAGCTCATCTTCAGCTCTGGCTGTGGCGTTTAAAGCCTGAGAACTAAAATATAAATCTAACAACTTCCCAAATTCCTAAAGAAGCCACCTGCTGTCCCAGAGGCTGGAGAACCGAGAAGCTGCTGTCCTTCGGCAGAACCAGTCCTGAATGGACTGACCCACCAGGCCTCCCAGTACTTGGCAATGACGCGGCTACCACACCACAGAGCAACAACTCCTATCGTCTGCATACGAGGAGCTGGGGAATAGGGTTTTTAAATGCAGTGGGCCAAATTTATACTGATCTCCATGAGAGTGAGGGACCCCGCTACTTTTAAGCCTGATCCATGCTGCCCTTTCTGGGAATGAAACAGTATTTCCTATAATGGGATATGATCGGGGATGCTGGGGACTCTTACGTCGCGCTTTGGCCATGAAGGGGTCCCTGCTAGAGGACTGATGGGTACCCATCACCCTCCATCTTCCTCACTAAGGTTGGAAAGTAAAATACGACCAGGGAAACACTGTTATTCTCACGCTGTGATTCCTACAGCGGCTTGTCTGGGATTCAGAAATCTTTCGCTCTGTTCTCCAGCTGCCGTAAGATCTCTTGACAAGGAGTCACAACTCTTTTCTCTGGGCTTCACCTCAGTCCAACAACCACAGTAAGGAGAAAAACAAACAAGCTGAGAAGCGTGCTGAGGAAATGCGGGGGAAATATTTTGTACGGAAAGTCTAAGCAGTTTTGCAGAGCTCTTTTCAAGTGCATTTACTGAAATTTCCCCAGAGCCTTCCTAATGTAAGTACCGTTGAAAAGATCCTAACTAAGAGAAACAGCTCCTGCTGAGTGATAGTCCATAGCTTTATTAGTGGAGATCAAAGAGAATAAAACAATTACTGTAATTTCCAAGGAACGGTTTTTCCAGGGGCACAGGAGATGAAGGCTATGAAAATGGGTCCATGTGTACTTAAGTAATGCGTAGGCATTTTGGTCTTTCATTTTTTTTGCTGGCAGAGGGAGTCACCTCCTATTCTGGGATATGAAAATGCAAATATGAAGTAACTTTTTTTGGCTTCCATAGAGCGTCCGCAGTTTTAAAGCTGCGTGCATGGGATAACTGTGTGACTCCATGGCTCTGAAGGATGCTGGGCACAGATTGCCGCCTGGCAGCGAGACTCGGGTACCTTCCAGTCCAGTGGGGGACAGGAAACCTTCACCCTCATATGTCCCTGGGTGAGGGCTGATTCAATCCTGTGCTCATTTTTGATGAGACAAATCCCAATGAACCAAATGCTGCCCCTGTTGCATTTGCAGGTGAGCATCCCGGGTGGTGGTGAGAGCTGTGGCTGATGCGTGCTCTGGAAATTGGGCTTTTACCCTCCCTAGATGCAAGGAGGATAGTCCGCAGGATCGCCCTGCTCTTGTCTCAGAGGCTGAAATAACCCTACAGCTGGTCTGGGCATGGCAGCTTCTCTCCAGCAAAACAATTGTCCTTTATCCTATTATATCATAATGTGATTTAGAGATGATTCATCCCTTTGATTCGAGCCCGGACTTTGCTATTACCTTGCATTTCAGCCCAAGATTAATAGGAATGTTGATGTGTCTACTCAGGGACATTTTCTGCAAAATTAATCTAAGAACTTCTAAAATGAATGAGCAAATATAAAATATTTCTTTGGAACACAAATGGACTTAATTTAGTTTGTCTTAATGCATTTTGGAGGCAAATCACAACAAACCAAAGAGGTCTCTCTAATTCTGTCCACATAGAAGTGAATGCAGCTGAATGAATCCACTTCAGATCCCAGCCTTCGGTTAGTCCAGGTTAATTTTCCAATGTAAACAAGCCCTAAATTAAAAAAATTTTTAAAAAAAGAAGAAACAAACCCCAGTTCTGTTATGATGGCGATATTCTCAGCTTTGAAATCTGCAGATCTGGAAGGCTGGGTCCCAGGTTGCCTTTTACAGATTGGGCTACGCCCGAGGAGTGGGGACTCTCTAAAGGCGCCGCCGGCTCTCTCAATGGCACGGATGGCCTCTCGCTTCTACTCCACCCACTTCAAAGCAGTTCAAAGCCAAAAGCAGCAGCAAGGTTGGCAGGTCTGTCCTGCAGAAACCTTCCTGCAACTTCAGGTGCTGGAAAATATGAGCATTAGAGCAGGGGTGGGAAAGCGGCACTGCCTGGAGATGATAACTGCACGATCTGAAGGAGTGAAGTAGGTAAACCCCTTCCTCTGCGGGACCCCAACAAACAAACTTACAGCTCTGAAATCCTTCCCTGCCTTCGGAGTTACATAAATAGACTGTACAAATAACGAGGGTTTCCTGAAGAGACAGAGGTGTGAGGACAGAGGTGCTGGAGGCCACTCAGGAGGTGGGCAGCATCATGTCCCGGGTTGGAAAATGGAGGAGGCACACGAGAGACAGCACTCTCCTCGTGGGGCTCGGTCCATTACAGGAGCAATGTCAGGAAGATGAAACAAATCTGACAACAACAGTGACTAAAGGGGAACAGTAAATTAACTATCAGTGCTAATGAGGGGAAAGAACTGCCAAAGCCTCTCGCTACAAAATGGGTCCCCGCGTAGAGTCACAGCCCCAGGAAAAGTGTTAATTTGGCGCACGTCCACTCATTTGAGAAAATCTTATAACGAAATTCTGGCTAGCAGTTGTGGGTATCACTTAGAGCAGCTCATCTCTGCTAGAAGAGAGAACGAGCCTTGGAGAGCTGCTGCCGGTCAGAACCATGCAGGAGCGGACTCCAGGACGCGGAGCCAGCAGGGCAGAGGATGCTCTCCACCAGCGCGTGCCGTGCAGAGAAAGAGCCCTTAGCATCTTCAGTAAATAAGCAAAGGATACAAACATTTTACACTACCCCCTACATACTGTAAAAGGCCCCCATCCTCTGTTAAAGATGGGAGAGAATGATATAAAGAAGAGAAAAAAACCTTCTCTATCAGAATGTTTTTTCATTTAAAATTCTGCTGTTGCGGAAGAAAAAATTTGCATGGAAATTGCTGGCCAAATGTAATTTTCATAGGAGAACAAAGAGAAAAAAAGCAGAATCGACCTTAGGGATGCTTACCAAAACCCATCAGTCTCCATTATCAATAAGCAAAATCTCAAAATCATGTACAACATTTTCTTAAGAATTTAAGTTTGTTTTTTGTTTTGTTTTCGATTTTTTTCCATTACATTTTCATTTGCCCTGTATTACCATTTATCAACTTGTTCTCGTGCAGTTTTCTGTAGGGACAAGAGCCTCTCTCAACCATTTCCAGACAGAATATTCATTATTTAGTTGAATGGACTGAAAAACAAAAACGCCCCACCATGGCCAGGGCCACACAGCCATGCAGTAACTCAGCGGGGAGTGGATCCAAGCCATGGCTCTCGGTCTCTGCTCTCATTGCTAGGACAGACTCTTCGCTTGAAAGCAAAAGGGGAAATGAAAGTGATTGTAGGACACTCTCCAGGGCACAATCACAAGCTAAATAGGCTTTGTTTATGTAGACAGCTTGCTAAAAGTCAAACCATTGATAATGGGGGATCTTAATATCAGGCTGTTGTCTGGGATAACCACAGTTGACTCGCTGGGGACTGCTCTTGGAGGGCGTACAGCATGCTGTATTTACACTGATACTCCAGCAGTCAAGATCAGAAGCAGTTTTGGACTCAGTCCTAGGAAACGAGCCAGGTATGATACGTAAGATATATTCCGGGGAATAGGTAGAGCCAGTGAATTACAGAGGCCGGCTTGGTATCAGGGCTGTCTTGCCTCTCGCCGTTCCCACTGGGAACACAGCCCAGTGTCGTCCAGATGGCTTTGTAAATCCTGAAGGAGCACACTGGCCTCCCCAGCACATCCAAGACCCGGGTCCTTTTCCTCTGCCATCCACGGCAGCTTTCTGAGCTGCTGAGCCAACTCAAGATGGAGCCGGCTGGCTGGCGTTAGCGGACAGAGCGAGGCAAACAGCATCATTCTGGGTTAGCTCATATACGCATGACTCGTTGTTTGAAAAGAGACCTTGAGCTTTGCTGAACCCAATGTACTCGTCTTTAATTTTCACTTTCCCAGCAGAGATACACCCACATTTCTCCAAAGAATTACAGTTAGTTTGGTCCAGGCATTTGTTGAATAACTTAAATTCTCATTGCCCTTGCTTTAGAGCATCTGAGGGAATAAGCTGATCTGGAAACACACCACTTCTTGTTTGCTCTTTCCTAAGGGAATGTTATATTATTAACGTTTTGTCAGAAGTATCTGGAAGTTATGGAAAATGTTCACCATCTTCTGCATTTGGGGCTTCTAGAACGAAAGTGTTATCACCCCAAACAATGTGCCAGAACATCAACTGCTGCCGTCAGCCAGGAAAGCAGGAGCAGAGACAGTGTTGGCAATTCAGGGGACCCATCAAGCGTCAAGAATAATCATAGAAAGATATTATGAACAAATGATTCATGAGAAAAGAAATAATCTGAAATGTCCTGATGCTGCTAAGTAAATATTTACCAACGACTAACAGCTTTGCAGAAGACCTCTTAACATCAGGTTTTATAATAATGTGAGAGTAATATATATGATGAATATTAATCAAATTACAGATTTGAATAAGTTCCTTCCTAAGACAAGGGCAATATTTTTCCATTTTCCTTGCAGTTTATGAAGATAAACTCAATGGCTGAGATCAGAAGAATCTTAGAAGAGAAACACACTGAAGAAATTTTAAGTTGTCATTAAACACTAAACACATCAATTTTAACTGCACATGGAAGCCCACCCTTTCTCACCTCCCAGACACTGGTCTGATGAAGCTGGAGCCAGGCCACCCATATATAGCATGTATATAAATACTGTATTATAAATAATATAATCAGCCACCTACAAAAGGCAGGGAAAAAAAAAAAAAGCTTTTAGTGCTGATCAGTTAAAAACCTGATATAAATGTCATTTTCATTAAAGCTCTTCCACTTAGTGACTATGGAAGTCCTGCCGTATCCCTGTGAATTTTCATACTAAATACCTCCTAGCAAGTGAAATGCACACTCAAGTAATAGATCAGTAATTCTCATCTTCCTAAAAGGAAACCTGGTTTCTGGAGTTTTCTG
Organism: Gorsachius goisagi; assembly: GCA_018403395.1. Taxonomy (NCBI): domain Eukaryota; kingdom Metazoa; phylum Chordata; class Aves; order Pelecaniformes; family Ardeidae; genus Gorsachius; species Gorsachius goisagi. The sequence continues at coordinate 18,604 of BOSO01010692.1, read as the reverse complement.
TGTATTTAAGAAAATTACTTTCAGATGCCTCTTCTTATTCACACTCAGGCTTTTAATTTCTAATTCCCCATCACTCATCTCTCTGCCTGGGCCTGGTTTTCCTGAGAACATTAGAGGGATTCATCCTCCATGCTTGGAAATTTTATGGGGCTTCAATTATTTTTCAGAAAAGGAGAATAAAAGTAAAGAGCTTGAACTGCGCAGCGCTGCTGTTTTGGTTACACAGCTCGAATCTTGAATTCTGTAAAAAGCACTGGCCATAACCTGAAATTGAGATGATTTGTGCAAATCTTCAGTGCCGTTTTCCCCACCGTGGCCTGAGTCATGCTCTTGCGTGACCCTGAGTGCTCGCTTGCTGTCCTCTCGCTCGGCTCTCCTCTGCCCAGAGCCTCCCCTTCACCCAGGCTTTGACCACTGAGCAGTTCTGGTAGGAAATACCGTCTCAGCAAAGCGTGGCAGCCCAGCAAAAGCCATTTCCAAGTGACTCATTGCAAGGTGCTGCAGGAGGTGAGAACTTGCACGGTGAAGATTATCAGCTTTCTCTTCCGCTGACTAATTTCCTGGTATGAAGTGAAAGTCTCAGACCATATTGTGCTTTTCGTCAGCGCTGCCAGAGAGATGGGAAGCAGCAATGTGTCCAGACTCTGGCAGCAGATCGCAAAGACACAAACCCATAGAAACTCCCTGCGGCGAGAGTGGTTCTGCCCAGGACACAGACTGGTTCGCTCTGGTGGGAGCCTGGATGGCTTTAGGAGTGCTTTGCAGGAGGAATGCTCCAGTTCTGCAATGGAAAAGACTTTCCAAGACTATCGTGTGCTGAAGTTCCCACCTACCCAAGTCACTGCTTTTGAAGAATTTTGCTCTCGGTTCCCCCGTTTGAAAACAATGTGAACAGCACAGAGTGCAACCTCAGCTCAAGTTTAGAATGGAAATGAAACATTTTTCTACTTCCATCTGCAAAGACCTTCAGGCTCAGGCTTTTATATCTTTTGCATATCTGCACATTTTATATCTTGCCAAGAAAAAAAAAGCAGCAGCTTCACTTCTTAAATAACCCTCTTTTATGGGGCAAAACTGAACACCGTCACTGGGGCTTCAGTGAATTTCTTTTAAGTACTCATGCAGTGGATGAGAACCACTCCTGATTTACTAACAAATGATTAATACCAGATTTAGACATGCTAAGAAAAACAATTAAACCTTTAGCGCCAGCTCCCTGACCTGGCATAGTTTTCCTATTGGAGCCTGACAGGATCAGACTGCAGAGCGGTCGAGATGACCAAGCCCACCTTTGGGGGGACTCTGAAGGAAATTTAGACAGGCCCGAGAGGGAAATTATTTAACTAAACCCCAAAGTCCTCTGCTAATTTATGCAACTATTTATGCATAATTTATGCTAATGTATCCATAGGTGTTGATAGACTCTAGCCATCCATCATAAATCTCCAGCCCTGGCTGGCTGCATGGAGCCCATGAGGAGGGTGGATGGCTCTGGTGGGGCTCCGTGCCAGAACAGGGACCTTCCCAGGATGTCTCAGTGGAGGATCAAGGTCCTGGTTTGTACCAGACAAAATCCTAAACAGGCCTGAGCTTGTTCAAACAAAATCCCTGCGTTCTGCTCTGCCTGCAGATGTACGTTTTGGCTGCAGAACGAGAACGAAGCTGAAGGGGAGACTTTGTTTTCAACTACAAAGTCGGAAAAAGCTGGGAAAATGAAGCTAACTAAAACTGATGGCCTACTGCTCCAAACCGCAGCAAACCTCCAGGCTCCACGCAGAGAAAGCAGCGGCCTTGGGTGATAAATTGATTGTTTTCCTGTTAGCTGTGGAATTTGTTAGTGCTGTAAAAATGCTGTCCATGCTGAGGACTCCTCCTGTTATTCTCTTGAACCAAAAGAATAATAAAAGGCTTCTCTGGAAATTCTTTACATCTCTGTTTTAAACAGATGGCTGCTGAACTCCGTAAGGTCAGCAGTACACTGTCTGATTATCACCACATGGCTCCTTTAAGCAGAATAAATTAGGAAAAGAAGGGGAAAAAAAACCCCAAACCAGCAAAAAGACAGCCCAAGACTTGATTTCTGCAGAAGGGTTTGGTGCAACCGCACATGGATTTCAGTTTTGAAGCATCACAGGACACACTTCCCTGACTGATAGCAATTGCTGGAAAGCAAAAATAAACACGTGTGACTCATCATTCACGCAGGTCTAGGGGACAGAGCACCACATCCTTCACGTGGGAAGGCAATTTGGGGAAGGAGACTCAACAAACTCAGAAGACTTAATCATGATTCAGTGCTGTGCTTCCACACCCACACACTTACCAACGGGACCCACGCTCACGTGCTGGGTGCTTGATTTGGGAGGAAGACATGCTCCAAAAATAGACATCAAGATGGTGTTTGGATGAGCATAAGGGAATCTAATAAGACAAAAGTATATCAAAAGAAAATAGTTAAGTAGAATTTGAAAGTGAAAAGCTGGGAAGTTTTTAAAGAGGGAATATCTTGTCTTGCTATAAGCATGAGATCAGATTTTCTGCTGGTAAACGTCAGCGTAATTTCATTTACCTACTGGAACTAAACCAGTTTATCCCAGTGAAGGTCTGAATAACCAGACTGCTTTCTCTTTTTCAATAATGCAAGAGCTATCGCCGCCCATGCCTCTACGAGGAGCTGCCAGCAGCAGGAAGGGGCCTGGCAATAGCGGGCAGGGACAGTATCGGCTTTGGTTCAGCAGCTCGGCGCCCACGTTGCCAAGCCAGACCCCGACCAGGCACTTCCCAGCAGCTCCCGCTTCCAGCCCTTCTGCCTGGCAGCACAGGGCAGGCAGCTCACTGCCAGAACAAGCTCTACCACGGCACAGCTTTGGACCAGTATTGCCACTGAGTTTCCTCATTGACCGGCCTGGCGTAATGGGGGGGCAGGAGATCCCAGCTGCTGCAAATCAGGCACCTACTGCTGTAGAGGATATGGCAGCTCTGACCAGGGTGGGAGACGAGGAGGCAGAGATTTTAGCTAATTATCCTCAACCTCCAAGTGTCTCTGCGATGCACGTTGTCAGTTTGACATCCCTGCTGTGGTCTAAGCAGAAATGTCCTCACTTTTCTCATTGCGACGTGGTCCTGGCTCGCCACCGCCAGGAGACAGACACGTCGGGGGGCCGGGGAGGTGAGACAATCTCTACTTGCCGTCCCTCTCCCTTTGTCCCAGGCTCGCCGCTCTCCATCTAACTCTGGTGTCTTTACCTGTGTCTGGTTTTAATCAAACCTGTCAGCACAGAGACCCTGACCTTCCAAAAAGCCTCCAGTCCCTGCACTATAACTAAAATGATTTGTCTAATGCTGCCCCTTCCAGATGGATTTCAGGAAGGAGCAAGTGCAAGCTCCCTGAGCTGTTGGAAGATGCAAATAAACAGAATATCGATCTGGCATGGATAGCTGTCACTCAAACCAGCCTCACCCGCTGGAAGGATCTAATCAAACAGCCTGCCTCTGAGAGACAAGGCTGGGAAATGAAGCTTTAAATGGTGTTTTCATCCACCTGGAATGGCTCAATTTCTGCTTTCTTGTGTTTGTGAAATAACCGCTTCTTAAAAAGAAATGCTAATACTGCTACAAATAATTAATGTTATCTGAATCTATCAAATTCTAGGAGGGAGTGATCAGATTCAAAACAGCAGAGACATTTCTGACCTCAATGATACGAGACAGTATAAAAACAATGCCTATGTTCTTAGATAACCTTTGGTCTCAGTCTTTTGCTGAACATCAGTGCTCCTCAGGCTAGTGTATGTATATTCCTTAAGCTGAACTGTAACATTTTGCCCATATGTTGATATTAAACCCAAAATTTCACTTCCGAACTCTTTAATCTTTTTATTCATGTGTTCTGTCGCTCTCAGGCAGGGATTGTGAGTACCAGACGCTGCTTTATGTAAAATAATTGACTGTATTTTCTCTCCTCTGAACTAATTCACCATATTTTCTCCCTATCTATCATCTAGATAAATGCACTGTGTTTTCTTTCTATCACCCTGCTAAGGTACTCATCACTGGGGTATGCAGCCAGCAGATAAAAAGTATAACAATGCTATATTAAATAAAGAAAATCGATGTTCCACTCGTAGGAAAACAGCCAAATTCAAACAGGTGGGTTGCCATGAGGAGAACTTGGCCCTCTGTTTCAAGCAGAGGGCTTTTCTGAAGCAGCACTCCCAGCCCATGATATTCATAGGCCTTTCCTTGCAATGCCATACGGCCTGGGAAAGCTGGGGTTCACCTCTTGTCCTCCCTCTGCCCCAGCCCTCCTTGCCAATGCCCAGTTTGAGCCCGAGATTTCTTGTCCTGGTCAGCATGGACACGGAGAATCAGGTGCTGCACTCTGATGAGCCAAGAGAGGACATGAAAGCTGTGGGATTTAAGGGTCTGGCATCCAGCTTCTGCGCCTTTAATGGCTCAGACTGGGCCAGCAAGTTCTCCTTGGGCAGTCTGGGTTAGAAGCTGCATTTCAGAGAGGCAGACCCAGAGCTTCAAGGGCTATTAAATGACTCAAGAAATTGGATCATCCAAACAGCAGCAAATATGACAAAACTATGTAAATTGAACCGATTTTGTGAATACCTGCCTGATTCATAGAGGTGAGAAAAGCAAATCAGGTTCCTCAGATGCAGTGTTTCTTGGATGTAAAACAGGGCACCAGTTGGGATCATTGGTGGGATTTTTATGTGATGGGAGTAGTCCAAACTCCAGGACTTGAGTCTGGGATCCGAAATACAGTAAAAGCAACCTCTGGCTGCTTCGCAGACAATTCATTATGAAAATGTCCACTGTGAATGTAAAAAAGGGAGGTGAGGTTTTTAAGCAAGTCTGTCCTGAGAATGGGCAGCTCAGGCCAACACCCCTCTAATGTACCATATAAACTTTAATGTACTACCGCTCCGTTTCTGCTATGTCTGGGGTTTTTTTCCCCCTCATTGCAAAATGCTGAATTACAGTTAAATGCTAGGTGGTATTTCCTGACTCTGTGACTGCTTGCTTGCCTTTGTGCGTGGCTGGTTATTTGTTAGCAGTGAGCACTTCAAAGCCAAGCAGCCAGCCCAGCCACTCAGACAAGTGGTTCAGCTCTCTTTGCCCACCCCACTACATTAGCTGAGAGAGAGGAAACATCTTTTGGCACTTCACAACAGAGATATGAAAAGTGACTGCACTGCTTTTGATGTGGAGGCACCACGTCTCCCTGCCAGCCAGCACATCCAGATATTTTCTCCATGGAAATTGGGACCGAGCTGGGAAGGGAAGGGGAGTAAATTATATTTATGCCAGGTGATCAGTCTGTAGCCTGTTTGCAGTAGATCTCTGTAGACCTGGCCAACTATAGAAGGTTTATGATGTGCTCTCCATTCTTAGCAAGGTTTCCCTACATTAAACATGAGAACAAAGCTCCTTCTTCGAAGAAAATATACAGCAGGTGGTCTTGTTGGGCTTGTTTCGGATTTCTCTGCTGATGGAACAGCATTTAATTAGTAATTAAACTTATTAATTCCAAGAAAGCTGCTTTACGGTAAGATTTTGTTAAGCTTAGAACAACAAAGTAAGTTGGATTCCTCCGGTCAGCAGGTCCCCACAAGCAGCCCCCAAAGCATCAACATAGCTTGAAAAGCAAATTTTCAGAATATTGTAGCATGTGTTGGCCTCTGCTCAGAGAGGTATTTGGATAGAAGTGGGTCACATTTTCAAGCTTTTGGTTGTCTTTACAAGGGGAATGAATACATTAAAGGACCCAGAGCTTCTTTGGAAAAAGTGTTTCCAGTACTTCTGTGCTGCAGACAAGACACGAACCTCTCAGCTGCTGGGGTGTGAGGGGAAACCTTTCCCTTCTCCACGCACAAGACCTACACTACTCCACTGAGCGGTTTTGCAGTCTGTCGTACAACTGGCATTGTGAAAGGAATTAGGTGCAAACCTGAAGACTGGATCCAGGTGACAACATTGCCTTGGCCACTCATGCTAAGTTAAAAAATCAAACAAAAGAAAGAAGGCAAAACCAAGCAGCAGCAGCAAGCAAAAAAGCTCACAGGGCACCTGACATAAACAGGAGCATTTGCTGTGGGAGGGGGAACCAGTTTCCTGTAAAAAGGATTCTAGCCAAGAGAAATCTTAATCTATTGCATGTCAAAAGATTTGAGCTGGAAAACATTTCTGTTCTTTTCTTCCAGTATGTTTTGTCATCTTGTGCTCTGGGAACATCTTGAATAGCTGTTAATAATTTATATCTTACAGCGGCATTTTAAATCACTTGGCTGTCGGAATGGCTTTGAAACACAGGGTCCCTGGGTCTGCCCTGGATAATGAAGGGAACTCCTGAATCTTCCAGGTGCCAATAGGTTTCGCTTTTATTTCTTGCAACAATGTGATAATGCAGCCTGTTAGTACACGATGCATCTGCAAACACTAGAAAGCAGGCTTTGACAAAAAAAAGCCCCAGCCTGATGAAAATACACTCCAAAATCTGTCTAGCCCTTGGAAACATTGACCAGTTGGGATAACAACCATAAAACTGCTCGTTGAAGTAATCCTTGCACTGGATCAGGAAGACTTTACTTCTTTTTTTTTTTTTTTTTTTTTTTTGTGTGTGTGTGTGCAGTGTTTGCCTGCTGGAGAAGATTATGATTTACTAGTCATGTTTAGGGCCTGGGACTCAGCCCAGCCTGCTGCTTCATTGTCAACCTCAGCCACATCCCATCATGGCCCTAACTGACCCACCTTCAAAACCGCCTGGGTGACACTGAATGGGCTGTGATAAGATGCCACTAAGAAAAGCTCTTTTGAAATCTTCAGAGCAAAACGCTACTTCATAGCAAATTGTTGCTGCCCTTATTTTCAAAAAATGTATTTTCCATACCAAGGACTTTCACTCTGAATAGCTCAGCAGGGCTCTTCCTGGAGACTTATTGTACTTTTAAAATGCAAAATTTGCATAGATCATCATGCAGAGAAGGCCGCAAGCAGAGGAAAAAGAAAGAAAAGGTAACCTAAGGAGAGGAACAGATAGGACAGTTAGAGGAAAGATGCATGAAAAAGGAGAGAAACAGAAATGAAGTGCAAAGCCAGTGACTTCAGCAGTTCAAAGCGATCTTCGGCTGCTGCTGTTTAACTGGAGGGCCAATTACATTATATTACTTGCAAAGGGAAGATGAAGGATTTCTGATCTCTGCTGGGACTTTTCCAACACTGTCTCTGTGGAATGGAACCTTTACTGGGCATGTGCTGCCAGCTGCGGCACAGGGCTGGTGGGCAGCAGCTTGCAGCCGATGCACGATGCATCTTTCAAACGCAGGCCCTCTAACAGGGACAACCACTTGATCTTTGTGAAGAGAGCAAGACCCCGAAGGAGAAATGACCGTAGACTTTCTGTGGATTTAGAGCAAACTTATAAAGCACAGCGCCTTCTGCAGAAGTTTGTGTGGTGCAAATGGCACCTCTCAGCAGCCAGGGAGTCATTACTCCAGGCCCACGGGGTGTGCGGTGTCGCTCGCCGTGTACACCTCGATGCAGCTCAGGCGTCGCTCTCCTCAACACCCAAGGAGCCGATGAGCCTGGATGACACGGGGCAGGCTGCAGCGCACATGGCTTTTTCTTCCTTTTTATTTTCTAAATCAAAATTACATTGAAGAGAGAGGATCCATGGCAGTGCAAGGATGAGAGTGCCCTCTATTGTCACCGTGCTCTCCAGCACCTTCCCCCTTCCTCCAAGAGCTCTGAAGAGACACGTCACGCCTCGCAGCCTCTCATTTCATTTCTTTTCAGTGTTGCGCAGTGATGGTAACCCCCAAAAATTTCATATAGTTCAAGCATAAGCTGCCTTTACCTCTCCAAGTTAAAGTCGAACGGGGGATGTCGCGGCAGCTGGATTTCACAAGCACCTGATCCGTGACGAGGCCAGGGTCACGCAAATTGCCTTAAGAACAAACATTTGGGTATGAGGATGGAGTGAGGTGCAAAACCGCATTGAACTGAATGGCTTAAAACCAGCAGGCCCCGGGCAGGGCCCCAGGGCCTCCACAGGGCCTTGCCCGCTGCCCGGGGGGCTCTCTGGGCCTCGGGGGAAGCATGGAGGGGGGACGCAGCGCCTCCCCCTCACCTCCACCGCTCACTGGGCAGGAACCGGGCTGAAGTCCTGTCAGGATCCTCTTCTATTTCCAAAACGAAGAAGAAAAATTGTTACCGCGCATAGGCGGTGGTTGGAAAAGAGAAGTTCCTCAGCACAAAGGGGAGCCAGAACGCAATGTAGGGACTTCAGCGCATCTTTATTCTCGCCAACGCGGCCGCGCATGGGAATTACAAGCGCTGCAACACGCACCGAGGCCTGCGTGGGGAAATCCCCCCCGCCCCGAGCCGAGGGCGGCAGCGGTTCGTGCCCCGAGGCCGCCCGGCGCCGCCATGACACCGCCTGCTCCTTCCCAACCGGGTGTCCCCGTCGCCATAGCAACAAGCAGCCTGGAGGCGGGTGCAGGCGGCCGGCGTTCCCCTATCCGACGCGCCCTCGGGGCGGGCCCGGGCTCTGATTGGTGGCTGTCGTTGTGAGGTCACGAGGGGCGGGCTGTTCCCCCGATGCCGCCTCGGGTTTCCCTTCGCGATGGGGGGACCCGCCTCCTCATTGGCTGCTGCCGTTGCCCCGGCGACGGGAGGACGCGGCGCGGCCTAGCGAGGCGGTGGGGCTCGCCCTGCGGGAGGCCCCGCCGCCATGAGGCAGGCCGGGGTGCTGCTGACCACGGAGCCGGCACCACCGGCGATTCCCGCCTCCGACCTACCCACGAAGGTGTGCGAGGTGGCGTTGAACACGGGGCCCGACTCCTCCAGCGGTCTGGCCACAGCTGGCTTCCGCACTGCTCCCTGAGTGGCACCAGGGCAACTCTGATCTGTACCACAAGGCCTTGGCCAGCTGAGAGCAGGCTGAGTGTGGCCAGGCAGAGCGAGGCCAAGGAACTGGCCGAAAATGCTGCTGCCGCTGCCCAGCATGCCCAGCAGGCCTCCACAGCCACCCTGGGCCAGTGCTTGCAGGACATACACTTCTGGAAGGCCAGAAGGAGATTGAGGACCTCGATGCTGACGCTGGCCTGCTGGCAGCCCAGAAGCTGTGGCTGGAAAGGGCGCTCAATGCCACCAAGGTGCCCTGTGCCATTGCCACCTATAACCTGCAGTGTCGGGAGAGGAGGCAACCCCTGGACCTGGTTAGTGATGAGGTGGAGAGAGAGTTGCTGAAGGTGAGCAGGACATTAGGGTGTTAAGGGTTGTTGGCAGCCCTCTCTTAGTGCTGCTCTGGTCTCTAAATGGTGCTCAACTTGGTCAGTAGGTGATAGCTGCAGCTCATGAAGGTATCTTCAGGCAATGCACAGAGGCCTAGTGCCCCTTCCTGGCAGCTTGGACTCTGTCTGTCACTCCTAGGTTTAAGAAGGATTGTTTAAAATCCTTCCTCTGTTAAAAAAAGTATTTAAAATTACTTGAGTATGACTAAAGGAGACCAGATCCCCCCTCTCAGACCAGATCCAAACAAAATCAGACCAGAGGTTTCCTGAACCAAGGTGGGCATCCTATTCTGGCATTAACCTTCTTCCAGCCTCCACTTGGCTTAAAATCCCCTCATCTCTGGAGGTTACACTGTAAAAATGCAGTACCCAATAAGCAGACTATTCAGGACCAGTGAAATGCTCCTTTCCTGTTTGTATGCTCAAGCTGTCCAAATCTGGCCGTCTCTGCCATTACCTTTTACGACCAAGTCTGATGCTGTAGTCTTGCCAAGGTTCACGACGAGGTGGTGATCCGACCCTGTACTACAGTGTCTCAACACGAACCATTGTTTTAAACGTCTGGCAGAACAGCACAATGAACAGTACAATGTAGTCGTGTGACACCTGTATGAGGTGACAGCTCCAGGCAAGTGGGAGGTGCACAGACAGATGGTATTTCTGACAGTGTGACTTCAACAAACCTGAGAGTCTCCTGAAATTTGCTCAATCCTTTTCCTCCCATAGGAGACTCTCTACTCCAGCTGACACTTGCTTATCTGTCACTGAGATCCAACACCGCATGTAGATTGCCTTCAAAGCTGATGTAATTACTGTGGCTGCACATGTTACACAGAACAGATTCTGGGTAATTTTTCATTCTGGAATTATAGGTATTCTAGTGTCCCACAGATAAAGTGATTATTTGCCTGCAGCCTCCAAGAGACTGTGAAAGTCAATTCATGATGAGTTACTGATTAAACCAGATGATTAATATTTGTTGCTAGAAAAAATATTGAAGAGACTTACATCGTTGATGGCGTGATAGTACTTAGCATGATAGTATTTAGCAATATTTTAAATAGGAATTGTGTACAACTGCTGAACGGTAATTACTATTTAAGAGGTTGTCCAGTCAAAAATATAAACGTGAGAGTTGGCGTATAGGATATTTCAGTGTGTGAATTGTTACGAAGTTCAGATTACAGAAAAGAAATTATTTTCATCAGCTGCTGATCTTTTAGGGAAATCGTCAAATGTAAGATTTACCAAAAAGAAAAAAAATCATTTTCTGGCAGGATTTCTCTCCTGTACTTCTTTCCTTCTGATCTCAGAGAATAGTTTGTTCATTGCTCAGAAGTCCATCTGCTGCTGCTGCTGCTGCTAATTCTTCACCTGAAATTGTGATTGTGTGCTTGTGACGACAGACCGTCAGCAGCCAAGTAGGATGTCATCAAAAAAGAATGATGTGAGTTCAGATGAGGCGTGTATACCAGCAGCAGATGGACTCTTGAGAAATGAAGATTTTGTTGCCATGCCAATGACCTTTGCAGTGCAGGGGGAAGAGAAGTACATAATATCAAAGGAAATCCTTCCCATTTTCACAGAGGAATAGATTTTATGGCATGAATGTTTGCAAAGAGATGTTAAAATGTGTCCTCTGTGGCTTTCCAGCTCTTTAAGCTGCAGCTGTACTCTGTACCTCTTTCACTGCAAGATATCAGATGGTACCTTGTATTTCTTACTCTCTCCAACACTCACTAATAATTCTTGACACTTAGAGCTGCTCTTCCATGAATTCTGACTGTTTGCTGCGCAGATTTCCAAGTTAATGGCCCAGTTCACTGGTAGCTCTGTGTTACGACGTTTGCTTATTTGGAGGGGTTATGCAAATTTTATCACTGAAGTACCGACATACTTCTTCTGAATGTTGCTGATTTGTCCAGTCATTTTCTAATTTTAACTCTCTTAAGAAATGGTAATGCAAGGGAAATCCGGAGTAATTTACTCTCTTCCCATGCAAAAATTGAGAAAAAGAAAAAATGGTTTCCAAGAGTCAGCTGTGTTAGGAAACAGACATTCTTTTCCTTGCAGTTTTAATTACACAGTTAATTGATATTCTAGGGCATTTTCCTTCCTTTGAAATTCTTCCTCTCCTACTAGCAGCCCAAGCTCGTGCTGGCATCATTCTTTGGTATCTTTGCTGCGTTCCTGCCAGCTCCCATGGACAGGTGCCGGGGGGAATCTGCAACTGGGGGAAGACCGTGTCTGGACACGGGACTGCCTTTCACATAGTCATGGAAAAGCTTTTCATGGGGCATAGGTTTGTTCCTGCTTTCAGCTTTCTGCAGCAACGAAGAACATTTCCCAGTTCCCAGAGCATCCTGCTGAGATAACCACCTTTCAGCAGCCCCCTGGCAGTTGACATTTAAAGAGACAACATCAAATACACATAAACAAGCGGTTTTCAATCTCTGTGTGCAATTGCACTTTCATTATGTGTTCGGTAGGAATCACTTCAGATGACTCACAAAGAAAAGAGAAGTATCTCTGTTGAAGGTTTTATGCATCCAGATAAGATTTGGGGGTTTCCTATTTTTTAACACACCGTCTATTTCTTTTAAGGAGTTTTGATTCCAACTCATCCGTCCTATTCGCTTTGCAGAGTGGAGTCATACGTGGATCCCCTATTGTGGTACATGCCACCAGTAAATACCCACTGCTGGAATGAGGGATGAGCTCCTCACGTGCATAGTAAAATCAGCTGTTACTCAGAAGTTCATTGATGCCACTTAACAACATATTAATCTTTTCTTGATGCCATTCTGGTTAGGAAAAAGCAGCTGAAGGACACAATCATTTTTCCCATGAAGAAGGTTCTTCAATGAGTAAAAAGAAGATAAAATCTCTCAAGTAAAATAATTTTCTTTCTTTGTGCTGCTGCATTAGAAATAGCTGAATTCAGAAAAAGCAGCACGTGCATCTGCTTTGTACAAGGTTTTCGACTTTCATAACCGACGTGACATCTCTGAATCCCCTTTGCATCAATTTAGTATGTTTGTGTGCATGCATTTACTATTGAAAATATAAGGCCTTAGCAAAGGACTTGCCACGTTGTGGTATACTGTCAATAAATGATGTTTCAGCTGCAGATATACTTCATTTCAAGGTTATTTCCACATGTCCCATGTCCAGACTCATTAACTGAGTGCCAGATATGACTGTGGAATAAGTGGATGTACTTACATTTATGCCATTTTTTTACCCTAGACTAAGAGCATTGATTTGTTGTGTGTTTGCTTCAACAATGAAGTCAGCCCCAGCTATTCCCTGATGCCGAAGACAAAGGCATTAGCCAAGATCCTGTCAACTGTGTACAACGAAAGTTTAAAAAATTGGAGAAAGGATACGTATGTACATATTCCTGCTAACTGCAACAGCGGGGCAAGGAAAAGAAGAGATACTGTTTCCAAACACTGTGATCTGTAGCTTTGCCAAGTGAACCAGTGCACAATAGACAGCCCTGTATGTTGACGACTCAGTTAGGAGTGCGGTGCTTATTTGCAACATCTGCAGATCGTGGATTTTGAAATGACTCTCGGAGAGCAGCAGAAAAAAGGCCAGTCACAGAGCTGAGATTTTGAAGACTGTTACCCGCTTTTGGTCACTCCCAGCTGTAATGAATAACAGCCTTCCCGGTACACGCTGTTTTGGGGGTCTAAATCTAGTGAGATCTGGAAGTCAGCTTGCTTTTATTTGCTGGGCTGATGTGTGGGACATCGGTGTCATGTTGTTACTGATGAATGGATGCAACTGAGTTTGTATTCAAGGGCAACTGCGTAGCCTCTCTCACGGGGTTCTACCAGTTCCTCTTAGCTGCTCTCTCACCGTGTCATTCTGGCCCTGAGTGCTGTATTTAGACATTGCTGACATCTGCAAATCACCAATGTAAAAAGACAGGCTGCAGAAAACCTGAATTTGTAAATTCATGGAAGGCACAAACATCTGCTCTTAAACATTTTCTTTGCACCATTAATTAGATGCTTACAAAGTCATGAACTGAGATGGTTTTATCACTAGATTGGAGGAAAATCCAACTTTTGCATCATAAACATTAAATAATGTAATAAAATAAATGGCATGCTAAGCTATAAAATGTTCTCTCCCTGTTAATTGACAACCATTTATAATAACAGAGTTTTATTAGTAGTATTAACAGTGGAGAAGACAGCTGAGAAGAAGCCAAGATCACTTCAGATTTGACAATATTTCATTTTAACCGACAGGACGTTAAGACATATATGGGAAAAATAAAGAGAAAAAAAAGACATTTCATCCACCAAGTCCTCTCATGAACTGAAGAAAAGCAAATCTCAGTTCATGTTGTCCTCTGAACCAGAGATGCTGCTAGCTTCTGAAACTCTTCCACATGCTTTTCCTCTCTCAGTGAAGACTGGACCTTCAAATGAATGGCCCACACAGTTCTGTGCATGCACTACATAAAGGTCATCTGTTCGTAAGATTAAAAATCTAATATTAAAATAAAATAAAAAACACTAAAAAACCCCCCAAAAGAAACCCCGTGTTCAAAAGGAATCAGTCACATCTGTGAAAGTAGAAAGTGGGCTGCAGTTTGTCAAACAATAGTTAGCAACATGGTTTTTTTAGAAGGGGACCTTCCAACTAGAGCAACTAGAGGGATCCAGTGGTTGTTAGTATTCCACAGCAATGCGCAGGACTTGGCAGAATATGAAGAATTTTTAGAGACTGATTATGCGTCCTTTTTTTATTGGTGCCATGTTTGTAATATTTGTTGGTCCCTGGCTGATGCCACAGTCGGTGATATAAAAAGATGTATGAATAATTTATAAAAGAACTCAGAAGTCATCAAAGAGCATTGCTCTGATGATGTAGTATGCATGAAGGCCTTGGATAATAGCTTACAGTGGAAGACTTTGGAAGGATACATTTTGGTCTGTGTTTTTTACTGCATTTCTAGAGGTCTAGGTGCTTCAGACATCTTAATCTGCAAAAAGAAATTTCCCAGGTAAAACCATTTTGAAGGTCTAGAGTTTCGCCAAGTCCTTAAAACAATTAACTTGATGATAAAGAAAGATCACTGAATTTATATATTGTCTTAGCAGGTTCACTTAGGTATCACCCGAGGCCTTTCATCAGCAAGATGTAGATTCTTTCTGTAAATCAGTATAATCTGTAGGTAGATGGTTATTCATAATGAGCAGCTCTTCTAAGGGAAACATGTCATGAGCTAGACAGCCTTTGATGACCAGAAGAGAAGTACATGAACCTATGTAAGAAACTAAAATAAGAAATGTAAATCTGAGCTGATTTGGTAGAATTAGTGGGCTTGCTTTTAAGCACATCTTTTAAACTGTCTAGAATACAATATTTGAATACTAAATGGATTGTTCTCAGTGGTCACAGTTATGCTGACGTATTTCTTTTTCTCTCTTCATTTTTATTCCTAAAGACATCTATGGCACAAACAGGATTCCCCTCTTGAAAAATTCTCATAGTCTCATCCTTAGTCCCAGTGACAGGCTAAGTGAGAAGTGTTTTCTGAGTTTACTTCCATATTCATCTGCCAATATCTGACCATCAGGCCAAGCATGAAATTTTGACAAGAGTAATGGATGGTTTCTCTCATAAACCTACAAACATTAAGAAAAGTCAGACATCCATATGCACACACCTGCATCTGCCCAGAGCATTCAGTATGGGTGATCTTACAAACTTCTACAGGCCATCACTGGAACCATGCAGAGATGGCCTTGGAGTCTTTCTTTTGAAACTACTCTATAAAATAGCAAGCTGTTCTCAACCGTGGAGTCCCAGTATATATCAAAAATTGTATATAATCTTTAAATGTAAACCATCTTTAGCTTCTGAAAATCAGAGAAGTAAACCTGTCGTTATGAGCCCATTTTGTGGTTACGGAAGGCATTCAAGTGCCACAGTGCTGCATGCAATAAGGGACTCGGGAATCAAAAATCAGTATTAGTGATAGTGATCTCATGATGATTTCTTCAGCCACAAGCTGCAACCTCATATGTGGAAGAAGCTGTCCCCGGGCTGACTCTACTGCAACTCCACTGAATTTGGCTTAGTTTGTAAAGAAACAAGGAATGTAAGATCATCCTTTAGAAAATGACAGTAATGGGAAGAGATGAACTTCAGAAAAACAAGTACGCAGTTCCCATGTTAGTGTCCTGAGAAATAACCAGAATAAAAACCAAAAGAGATGAGCAAGAAAAGAAACATGATTTATAATAAGAATTCTCCCTTAGCTGAATGCTTAGATATATTTTCTGTACTCCAGGAGGCTTTTAATACTGCAATTTGGCTCCTACACCTGCATAAATATTTCAAAGCATATTTACTTTTTTCCTGTTAACTCCATTTTTCTCAAAGGCCTTCTAGATTTCATTTCTTCTAACCTACACTCTCTTTCCTTATTTCCTTACTTCTGGAAAATCTAAGCTGGAATTGAGGAAAAGCAACTGCTACATACACAGCAAAACTCACATAGAAAGAAGGTGTCTTCTTAATTAATTGTAGCTCTCTTGTGTCTTTTGCAAGACTCTCTTGGTTGCTGTGCTTGGGATTTTTGGACCCATTTGAATTATTTAAACATTCATCCAACCCAGAGATACTCATCCTCACTGGAATATACATTGGGCTTGTTCCCAAAATCAAGACTCGCAGATTATCTTTTGGCAGTGAATTGCCAAATTTTGCTCTATTTATGATTCTAGAAAACATACCAGAAATCAAAGGGTTTTAAGAAAAAAAGCCTCCTTTTTTTTTTCTTTTTAATGTTGTGGACAGGGTTAACAAAGTGCCTGTTTTTCTAAAATTAATATTCTTTCTTAGCTGGATTAGTTGGGGATACATCTCATCCAGAAGTAACAGAAATCTATTCACAAGTGTGTATTACAGCTTCCGAAGGTTTTTGTCTTCAGAAGTCGTCATCTTTGACAAAATAAGGAGCCGACAGCCATTTTGTGGAGCAACAGTGACATTTAGTGGCCACTGAAACAATTCTTAAATCCTGTTGACCCCTTATTGTCTTGTTGACCCTGGGAACATTTAGCATACACTGTCACTCTCTCTGTGATTCACAGGTAATTTCCCCTTCCTTCTATCCTCATCCTTTTGTATAATGTAATTTTCTATTATAGATTGCCACAGGCATTTTAACAACATACATTTTTGGTTTCAGTGTCTTCCTTAAAAGTCAGCTCTTCTGCATATCGTGATAGAACACTTAGTAATAATTAAATAAATTCCACTTCTTTGAGAATCAGATCAAAGCAGTGCATTGTACAATCAAATTGTAAGGATTAGGAAGAAGCGTTATTTCCTTTAATTTTTCACTCTGTTATCTCAACACTCTGGTATTAAGCTCAGATTGTTCATTTGTGGTTCTGCTTTCAACCCTGAGCAAGAGGTGCTGTTCCCCCAAGTCCCTGTTTCCCACCTCACTTTGTAGGAAGTCCCTTTTCCCAGGTCTCTGCACCCCCATTGATACAATTTTAAATTATGTCTGCAGAACTCTGCGAACTGAACTGGCAGAGGAGCAGAGCTAAAGCTCTCCTAGCTAGCATGCTGTAACCCCCCAAGGAGCTCCCTTCCTGACCGTCGGAGCCCCAGGCTCAGGTATAAGGCATCACTGAACTTCTTCTGCAGTGCAATCCAAGCCATGGTCTGCCTGCCAGCACAGACCGGACCACCAGGTCTAATAGCCAGCCCAATGGTTCAAAGCTATTCTGTTTTAAAATAGGTTCATTCTGATGTAGGTTTTAGGAAAACTTCTCCAGAGAATCAAGAGAAGAAATGGTCAACACTGAGCGTGTGAAGCCTGATGCCTCAATACCAGAAGCACATTCTTGAACCTGCATTCCTCACATTTCTTAGGGAAGTTACAGCCTGTCCAAATCCAGTGTCCACATCAAGTTTCACTCCTTCATATATACTCATGTGTATATCACTATATATTGTTAGACTCCAACTAGGCTTCACCACATATATAGAAGCAGCTTCAGTGAAGGGTTAATAGACCATCGCATGTGAAATTAAGCCTATGAGTTCCTTTGGGATTGCAAGCATTAAATAAATATGAGGGAATATTCTGTTTTATTTCACTCTGATTTCAGGGATTCCATATATTTTAACAAAGGAGATGAGGCATTTGATAATGATCATATAAACATAAAAATTATATTTAGAGCTTTTGGCGCTGGTTTGAAACAGAATTATTTAACTTACCCCATTGACAGGATCCACATATCTACTGGTGTGTAGACTCCTGAGAGTCCATCCTGTGTCCCATACCAGGTCTGTAATTCTCAGAGAAAATGCTTGTTAAAAGACCAAAGGAGAAAATGTCATTGTGAGTACCACAGCAGCAGCTCTTGTCCTCATTGCACCTTGTCTGTAGTATGCACTGCCATTCTATGGAAGGAGTAAATTAATAACTACACAATTGGACGTGTTGAAAGAGTAGAGATGAGAGTCTTGGGAGAGGGTTGGGTGGGTAAAACAGAGTTTGGCTATTTGACTAATTATGGGAAAACAGGCCATGACTTTCTCTTCCCGAGCCCACTCATTTAATTGAGCACTTAATTCATTGTTTTCCCACTTACAGCAAAGTTTGCAATTAGTGTCCGAGTTTGGAGGAAGCTTCATATTACCTGCATGCTGAAGCCCCTAAGCAGCTGCAAAAGCATGGCACTGCAGTTTTTCCAGCCATGTACTAAAGTTATCCTTCAAGTCTCCTGAATTTAAAGGGCTATTTCAGGGATATATTGTCTGTCCTGACCAAACTTCTTCCCTATAAAGAGCTTTAAAAATGCTATATTTAACCACAGCCAGGAGTTTCTTTTAGGTAGTGCTATAATTTCTCTTTGAAGAACTTAAAATTGTGCTTTAATATAGTACTGCTCCCTCCAGTCATTTATTTTCTTCTTTCAGCCTTGTTCCCAGCTCGTCAGCAACGGCAGCACTTGGTGTGCCACTGAAGCGCCGCATAGAGACACTGGATTCAGCCAGATCAACGTAACTCATTTGCCAGCAGCAGGAAGCTCAGCAGCTCATTTATCCTGGTGTTCAGCTGCGTTAGCCCACACTGAGCTTTGCATTGCCCAACAAAATAGTTCATAGAATCACAGAATGTTTTGGGTTGGAAGGGACCCCTAGAGGTCACCCAGCCCAACCCCCCTGCAGGGAGCAGGGACACCTTGAACCAGATCAGGTTGCTCACAGCCCCATCCAACCTGGCCTGGAATGTTCCCAGGGAT